>QANX01000161.1:61789-110770 GCA_003254975.1 Ochetophila trinervis
GGGGGGTGGAGGGTGTCTATAAGAAAGAAAATGCTGGTTTTAAAACTAGAAAACTATTTTATAGTGCAAGGGCAATGACAATTTTGTCTGTGAGAAGAGCTAGTTTCACCATTAGAAGTCAGTTTCAAATTCATGAGAAGAACTCATCCTGGAGAAACCAAGGACAAGTGCTTTAAATAATATAACTATAAAAAATTCAAACATTTTAACAAAATTTGAAAGAGAGGATCCGTACTTATATAATCTCCTAATATCATATAGAACCAATTTCATCAGAAGTACTGTATTTGGAGTACATTTTGGTTTGCAATGCAATCTCTAAGTTCTACCAGCTCATGGAGATTTTTGTCTACTACAGTATCAAATAGCACGTGGGGAATAAAAAAAGACTATTTGAAATTTGAAATTCATGTATAATATATATATATATATACAGAACTGTTAATATAGACGACGTAGCCTGCCACTCAATAGTCGACAGTCCATGTTAACTATGTGTATACTCAGATGCATTAACTGCGTGAATATACATATTGAACAGCTGATATTGAACAATTTATTGGTATCAGAGCCTTCCTCCCTTTTCTTACCTTGATAATGTGACATAAAGTAAAGTAGATAGTAAAGTAAAGTAGAGAATCTTATCCTGACAATGTGTGACATAAAGATGTCGGGAATCTTATCTGTAATAGTAAAGTAGTTTTATACGTGTGTGGTTCTTATGTAAAGAGGTTTGCGGTCCAGTCTGGCTTTGCCACGTGTCTTGTACTGTTTAGTGAGCTTGAGCCTATAAAAGGGGAAGCCCCCTCAGTTGTGAAGGCAGAGCTCGGTGTGCTTAATACAATATTTGTAATATTTGCTTGCTAGTAGTAAAAACCAATTTATTGGTATCAGAGCCTTCCTCCCTTTTCTTACCTTCATTCTCTAAGAGTCTTCACTTGCTTCTGACTAGCTATTCTAAGTATGCTCTGTAGTTGCAGCTCTGGCTGATCTTCTACAACAGAAAAGAATACTGGTTAGTTCACGTCTTGGTTACCTCTTTGTTATTTCGGAGCTTTGAAATAGGAATTGAGTAAAAGTGTGAGTTTGGTAGGGCAATAGCCGTTGAGAGTGTAAGGCGCCGTAAGACCCAGTTCCCAGTCTTTCCTTTTACTCTTGATCCTTGCCTTTGTATAAATCCTTTTTAAGGTACTTAGGTCATGGCTGAAATAACAACCTTTGCCAACCAAGATCCTCTAGTGACAACCCCTTCTCTGCAAAATCCTAATCAGATTGATGACTTTCACCTTGAATCTGAATGGACAGATCAAGGAGCACCCCCGTCATCATCCTCTTCTTCGTCTGAGTCTAGAGGTCCTTTAGAGATACATCCTTTAAACCCATATAGGTTTTATGATATAGCTACTTCATCCAGGATTTTTAGGAAAATCATCCCTACTAGGCCTTCTAAGCTTGTGTCTGTTTATAAGTCATCCACTGTGTCGATCCAAACTGTAAATACTGCTAGCCAAGAAACTTATCTTCAAATATTTTCTGAAAAAGATCTCAAAAAATATCGAGCTCAAGGATACAGAGGTCTACATATTGGAGCTATAAGACTAGGTTTACAACCTGTCTTCATAGCTGGAAAAAATGTAACATGTTGCATCGCCTTAGTTGATACCAGGTGGCAGACGTTTGAGAAAGCACTTATCACGATGGTTGAAGCAGGACTCAACAACGGACATGTGACTCTCCAGGTGGAACCAAATTTCACCCTAGATCTCACAAAGGCGAATGTTTCAGAAGCCATCCAGGTGATGATTCAACTCTATGGTGCAGACATGAGACCTGGTGAAACTGCTCTTGCACTCCACCACACCATGACGTATAGAATCCAGTCGCACCTGTTTTCTATGGATCATGATCTTATTCCTAAGGTCACGATCTTGGGAGATGCAAAAATTTCTCAGCCAAAGATTTACAAAAAAGACCAGCTTACTTTTCCTGCTTCTTGGAAAAATAATTACGAGCTGAGTAAAAGAAAGAGGATCATGCATGATGAGTCCAGAATCACAAGAGATCTTGATGGGAGAATTTCTGTCTCATTTCCCAGTCAAACCAGACCCCTTTATCCTTGTGAAAGGTGTCAGGTTCACGGAAGAACTCCAGTAAGTTGTCCCCATATGCCGAGAAGATCTATTACAGACAGAATAGATCTTATTGAAGAGGTTGCTGCTCCAGAAGATAATTTTGTCAAAAATGCAAATGGAGGATATGCTGTTGGGCAATGGATAGTTGCAAAGCTACGACCAGAAGATGTCGGCCCAATTGAGTCGGCAATTACCTGGAACAATTACAACAGCAAAGCTCAGAACAGAATCCTTAATAGCATTGCTGAAAAACAGGAACAGCAAATCCAACATTCTCAACAAATAATACAGGAGATCCAAAGTATCAAAGAAAAGGTGACTCCTCCTGCTGCTGCACCCTCCAGAAGAAAACAACGAGCACAACCATGGGATTCAACTGCTTCAGCACCAATAACCATGTTCTATACCAAATCTGCTGAAGAATTAGAGGCTGCAAGAAGAAGGCAGCTCTCCAAACAAAGGAAACAAAAAAATAATCGGGACATCTCTCCAATCAGATGGAAATCTAAACCATCTGGGCCACACGATGTATGGGAAGAAGGAGCTAGCGGAAATCCAAAAGCCTTTTGGAGAAGATATGATCCTCCTCCACCTACGCCTTGGCCAGTCAATCCTACTGGTTGGGAGACTGATGAAGAAAGTGATGACTATTCCTCCAAGGGTAGTACCAGCATGTTTACACAGTCATCTAGATCTGTTTGTAAAGGACACATTTTTATGCAAAATCCTGCATATCCTTTACAACAAGATCTGACAGGGAGAAACAGAAATCCACCGGCACAACAAACTCAACCTATTGGAGATCCATTAGCTGCTAGCCAGATACCTAGTGGATATGATACGGTAACTGGAGAATCATCAACATCCAGACCTCCCCCAGAAGTACAGAGACAACAGCAGCATCAACATGAAGAGGTTCCGGTTCCAGAAAATACGAGAATTATTATCCCTCATGCTCCAGACCATAAGCAGTTTTGGGATATTGATAATATTGAACCAGAACAGAGATTAGCTTATTTGGAAAAAATAGCTGCTTGGGGTGAAGGAGAAAGTCTGAGAAATTCTACTTTGGAACTGAGAGATATTGTTGAACGGATTACCTCTGGATTGGTGGGATCTTTACGGAGATGGTGGATGAGTATCTCCCCAGAAGACAAGGAAGCTTGTTATAGGCAACCTCAGCCTATAGTCACTCTTCTCAACATCATGTCTGAACAATTCACTACAACGAGGCCCGCAATTGCACAAAAGGCAGAAAAGGAATTTATGCAGACCAAATGCTGTGATGTCCGCAAACTCAAGGAATACTATATGAAACAAGAACAATTGTTCTATAGTATCGGACAAAACAGTGACTTGCTGAAGAGGACATTCCTCCTCAACATGCCCCATCCTGTTGCGGAGCTCGTTGAAGCAAAATTAAAAGGTGAGAATATCAATGATCTCACTAACATAAGCCTCGCCAGACTTTATGGCTTTGCAGAGAATGTTCTACAAGAACACTGCCATCTTCAAAAGCTGAGAAAGATGGTTAAACGAGGAGAAAAGGCTTCGATGGATAAATATTGTAAGGAGGATACTCAAAAGTTTGGATGTGTGGAAACTCCTCATTGTTCATGCAAGAAGGAGAAAAAGAAATGGAAAACAAAACCCTTCAAAAAATGGAAGCCATACAAGGGAAAGAAATATAAATTCATAAAGAAAAGAAAATTTCCAAAAAACTCTGGCAAGTGCTTCCTCTGTGGAAAAAAGGGTCATTGGGCAAAAACCTGCCCAAATAGGCGAAATGCTCCTCAGCATCTTATACAGCTGATAGATTCCTCTGACTTTGAGGATGACAATTACCAGTGGACAACATCTGCTCAAGATTCCATCCTCATCTATCATGATGAATTATCTGAGGATGAAAATGAGCCTTACATCTCCACTGACGAAAGTGATGACAACCAGGTATCTGTTATTACAGACAATCTTGATCTCTCTTATGTGCCTGGTGAATATTTTAGACCACGAATTAAAATTGTCCTGGAATGCCAAGGAAAATCCATTGCTCTCACCGCCTTGGTAGATACAGGAGCTACTGTTTCCATGCTCCATAGCCAATGTCTGCCAGCATCATGCTGGATTCCTACAAAAAAGGCTTTTACAGCCGCCTCTGGCAAAGATTTTTACAGTTCCTTTTATACCAAACCTGTCACTGTCCAAATCTCTCCCACTTTAAAACAGAGACATTCCTTTTACATCTTCAATCATACTGGTGAAGATGGTATACTAGGAATTGATTTTCTCACCCTTTGGTCCCCCTTCTCTTTCCACCCCAATGGCCTCCAAGTTCTTAATCAACAGATTGTTCCCTGGGTTGATAAACACCAAATTTTCGGGGTGGGTGAATTATCAGAAGAGATTTTTGAAGCAGAAAAACAATTGCTACTTCAATGTTGTGCTGATAAACCAGACAAATTCTGGGAAAAAGAAAAACATTTTGTTTCATTGCCATACAAAGAAGGATGGAAGATGCCACATCAAACTGCTTCACACCCTGGCATGCCTAATGACGAACAGTTGTGCAAAGAAGAAATTAATTCCTTGTTAAGCATGGGATTAATTAGAAAATCCAAGTCTCAGTGGGCAAGCCCTGCTTTCTATGTCAACAAGCATTCAGAGCAAGTCAGAGGAAAGAAGAGGCTAGTCATTGATTACAGAAAACTCAATGACTGCTTGCAAGACATCAGATATCCTATTCCAAGAAGAGACCATCTGTTAAGAAGAATGCACGGAGCCCAGGTCTTTTCAAAGTTTGACATGAAGTCTGGATTCTGGCAGATTGGAATCACTGAAGAAGATAGGCACAAAACAGCTTTCATAGTTCCCCACGGACATTATGAATGGAACGTTATGCCTTTTGGACTCAAGAATGCTCCCTCAGAATTTCAATACAGAATGGATGAAGTCTATGCACCCATAAAAGAATACTGCCTTGTGTATATTGATGATGTTTTGATTTTCAGCAAAACTGTGGAAGAACATAAGGGACATTTAAGGCAGTTCCAAAAGTTGACATTGCAGCATGGACTAGCTCTCTCAGAATCAAAGATGAAGATAGGAATGAAAGATGTTGATTTTCTCGGACTGAAAATCCAGTCAGGGAAAATCATGCCCCAAGATCACATTGCAGAAAAAGTCAGAGAATTCCCTGATGAGTTAAAAGGAAGGAGGCATATACAGCAATTCCTTGGAATAGTTAATTATGCCTCATCACATATTCCTCATCTATCTTCTCTTACAAGTTCCATTTCTAAGCACTTGAAAAAGAAAGCAACCGCTTGGTCCCCTGAAGCTACACAGGCTGTAGTCAAACTAAAGGAGAAGTGCATAAATCTTCCTCCTTTGAAGATACCAGGTAATGGTCAATTGATCCTCCAGACTGATGCATCTGATAAATTCTGGGCAGCAGTTCTCATTGAAGATGACAAAGGAACCAGAGATATCTGTGGATACAAATCAGGATCGTTCAGTGAATCTCAACAGCATTATCCCTCGTCTAAGAAGGAAGTCCTTGCTATAATAAATGGGATAAGAAAATTTCAATTTTTCTTATCACAGTCCCATTTTATTGTAGAAACATATTACAAATATTTTGAAGGACTTTTGAAGCGAAGAGAGGGAGAACTTCCAAATGCTCAACTAATCAGATGGGCAGAGTGGCTCTCCAAATACAGGTATACTGTCAAATATATTAAAGGAGAAAATAATGTTTTGGCAGATTATCTATCAAGGCCACACGAAGCCAATGAGCCGATCCCAATGTTCATGATACATGGAAGTAGCAGTATACATCCTGATCCCAGTGATGGAAAAAGAAGACTTCCCTCATGGTGTTATCCAACATACATGGATCCAGAGTTATGGAAGCATTTGCCCGAACCCATTATTGCCAAAATCATCCAATTAGCCATGGATCCTACTGAGCTTGATGAAAAATACAAGAGGATGGTCGAGCGACTCTTAGATATGTGTATATCAAAGAGTGCCCAAGATCCATTGAGAATGTCTACATTAATGCTGACATATACTCCAAAGTACCACAGGGCTACTCATGTAGTTTTTGGCATCAGAAACTACGGGATATATGATCCTAGGGAAGTTGATCCCTTCGGATACTACACTCATTGGTTAGCATTCAATTTATATCCCATAGCAGTCCTCATTGATCCAGAAATGCTTTTATGGATCTGGAAACATGGCTATCAACAGAGAACCATGAAACTCTTCAGGTCAATCTTCAAAGATCCCATGAAGATGGAACTTATCAATGGAATGGTTCTCACAGCCCCTACCATCCTGATCATCAAATTAAATGAATTATGGGGAAATATTATTTCACCCACTATAATTCCAATTTTTCATACCCATGGAAGAGATGGAAGCAAGTGGATCTTTGAAGAGGCTTATGACACGTGCATGGCAGTCCAGAAGGTTCTCTCCACACTCTACAAGAGGTCACCAATCAGAACAAGGATGCATACACCACCTCAATCCCCCACAAGTGATCAAGCTGAGGAGTACTACAGGAACGAGGATGAATATGAACTTGCTTTATTCAGATGGCCTAATGAAGTTGATGACTATGATAGCGACTACTATCCAAACGATGGATGGGATTAGCTGCTTCGGAAGCGTGGTGGATAATGTGACATAAAGTAAAGTAGATAGTAAAGTAAAGTAGAGAATCTTATCCTGACAATGTGTGACATAAAGATGTCGGGAATCTTATCTGTAATAGTAAAGTAGTTTTATACGTGTGTGGTTCTTATGTAAAGAGGTTTGCGGTCCAGTCTGGCTTTGCCACGTGTCTTGTACTGTTTAGTGAGCTTGAGCCTATAAAAGGGGAAGCCCCCTCAGTTGTGAAGGCAGAGCTCAGTGTGCTTAATACAATATTTGTAATATTTGCTTGCTAGTAGTAAAAACCAATTTATTTAAGTTAATATGAACTGTCGTCCATATTAGCAATTATATATATATATATATATATATTTAAGTTAATTAATTGCTTTAAGTCTCTGACCTTTGATTCCAAAGCTATTGAATTTTACATCTCATTCTAATCTTTTTTCAAGCCTCTTTCAAAAAGCATTTTTACATGTATAATATATATGTTATGCATTTGATATCAAATACATTGGAGAAAAACAGAAAATGAAAACAAGAACACACACAAATTTATCAGGTTGGAATACTAGCCTACGTCTTCGGTTTCAATGGAAAGCAATAACTATATTATTAATCTGTATAAAAAATAGATTACAAGCTTAAGAACAAATTTATCGCTCTTTTGTAATGGAGAAATGGCATAGTTTTTCTTAGTAACTCAAAACTCTAATACTCAAACACTCAGAAAGAATGGAAAAAAAAACAAAAATAAAAAAAGAGAAAAATCGCCGCACAGCCTCGCACACAAAATAAACCGTTTTTGGCAAATCCTAACAGAAGAGATAATAATATATATATATATATGAAAATTCTAGTACAAAAATATTCTAATTTTATTAAAATAAAATTTATTACTAAAAATATATTTTTAAAATTTAGATGATAAATATAAAAATATTATCGATAATTTATTTTNTTATTATTATTTGTGCTAATACTTACAAGATTACAAGAAAAAAAATTACTGAAATAGATATTTAAAAACACACATGATAACATAGAAAAAATAATAAAATTATTAGTTTGTGCATCTACGAAAGATAATATGGCTAGATAATTTTGCCGAACGTGCCATACTTAGCAAGAAAAAAAAGTTTGATGCATAATTTTTTAGTTTTATGCACTACTGACTGAGCTTTTAGCTCATAGTATGTTTATTGTGATTTCAGATAATTGCATATAGCACGAATTTAACAGAATTATTTGCAGGGTAGCATTTGGTCACAGCCAATTATGAAAATATCGGTATCTACGGAAATATCGAAGGTTCAAAATACAGAAATATCGATGGAAATATCGATATCGATAAAAAAAAGAAAGAAATAACGGAAATTTATAGAAAAATATGAAATTTTTTAATGAAACTTCAGAATATGCTTATTTATTTGATAATTTATCAATTTAACTATAAAAATTGAAAAAATATTGAGTGAAAATCATATTTATCATAATTAAGAAGTTTATAATACTCGATGATAAGAACAAAAATGTTATTAATTAAATAATAAATTATTCATTAATCATAATAATAATACAAGTATATGAGTACTTAAATATAAGTCAATACCACATAGAATTTCTTGATGGTTGAAAATTTTCACTATCTTCCTCATCCTCATTTCTAGTTGTGTATTGAGAGAAATATTGATCAAAATGCACGTCTTTTTGATAATTTTGCATGTAATTGTTAACATGCCAACCATATGGATCTAATATTTCATATGATTGTCTTTGCTGATAGTCATGATATGGATATAGCGTTGATTGACTTTGTTCATAACTACTACTCCCTGAGGGTTGAGTTTGAGAATGTATCCATGAGTTATTACTTGATGACATTCCATAATCATCCATGAAATAAGAGTTATAGTCACTTTCAATCCTCATTGATCCAAATTTGTAGAAAAAAAATTCATTTTCTTGCTGTGAAATAAGGGTCATTATTTTTTTTATTAAAAACTAAATGATGGATGTCTGATTCTTTCACGTGAACAATTATTTTGGTAAAAAAATGATTACAATATAAAAAAATAATACAATTTTATAATTGTAGATAATTTACATGATAAATCATATAAGTTATATAATTAGATGATGTAAGTTTTAAATTTTCAATCAAATAATTTTTTTAACTTGTTGAAAATTTAAGCCAAAATAATCTTCTTCTTTTTTAATTATAACTATTTTTTTATTTTAAAATTGTAATAATTGTTTTACATTTTTTTTAATTGTTTCAATTTTGTTATTAAATTCCAATTCGCCTAATTATATTTTAACTTAAAATATATCATCAATAAATAATTATAATTTAAAAAATACTCAAATATATATAAAAAATATATCATATTTTTAAATATTAATAATCTAAATTTTCTTAAAAATTTCCATGAAAATTATGAAAATTTTGACGATTTTGTGAAGCAATTACCATAGAAATATTAAAAAAATATCGGCGAAATATTGAAAATTTCGACATAAATTATAAAAAATTTACCCTTTTTTTTTTTTGGGATGAAATTTTTTTCAATATTTTGAAAAAACCAAAATTTCGGTGAAATTTTCGATTTTTTCATCCTTCACAGCCAAGGCATTACTTTATAGATTTCACAAATCTAGACTAGAAAGAAAAGATAATACTATTTGTAAATAACTTATGTAGTAGAGTATTTCTTGGTGAATTATGTAGTAAAGTTTTATCTCTATATGTGATTTTGGCTAGACTAAATTGAAATTAATGAAATAAAACTGATGAATGTGTTGATGGTATCATACCCTGCAAAGCTGTCGGTCAGTGCTTATGAAGGTTCAGTAGCAACTTGAAAAGGAAAAAAAATCCAGCTTTATATATTACAAATTACAATATCATACAGAAAACAAAACAGATTCAACATTACTCCAGATCTTTAAACAAAAATTATCAGCAACTGTTTCAAATGAGAATCATACATTTCGTGTACAACTCAGTACAATGTCAACAGCCTCCTGATCTTCAGGGTAGAGCTTCTGGACTCACATTGTTAGTTCGGCTATAAGGATTGGCTTCTGGAAGGGTTTTGCCAGTCTGAACTTTGTCAATAACAGCAGTAATAATGAAGAAAAAAAATACACAAGGACCAGAATAAATAAAAAATATATTCTATAAAGCTGCATGGTTTATGTCGATGGAAAAAGTGATAGAGGGGAAAACTATGCTAGACATCAGTCCATATCTGCCATCTGAACAATCTTGATTCCTCCATGAAACTATTATTCCATGCTTACCATTAATATAAAAATTCTCAACTTTTTCAAGTTCTTTTAGCTAACATGACATAAAACTCATGTGGAGATGGACACCTGACTGCAACTGTTTGACTGCGAAATACTTTAGTTCATAATCCTTCTCTTTTTTGAGGATTTCTTAAACATCTAAATTCCAGCATAAAGCCAAAAGAAACAATTTCAAATTCCAGGTCAGGTTCGGCCCTATTCTTATCAAAACCTAAGGTGTCTTCCCTATTGATCTCCTCAGTACTCCTACCATATTGCAGTGAGAACAAATCAATAGTCTCCTGTAGTGACGATGGCATGGCACCTCATCGGGTGGGACATACCTGACCACCAATGTAAATACTGCTACGGTAGCGAAAACTAGAAGAGTGTAACCATGCCCTTTGGTGGTGCCCCATTTTAAGAAAAAAGAAAACAACAGGTTTATGGAAAATATATGCATAAATACAAAACAGAGGACCTTTCACAATGGCTTTTCACTAAGTTTAATTATGCTATCCCAAATGACAAATAAGACTCAAAACAGCACCTGTGAATCCATAATTATTACTGGATTCCCAAAAGCAAAAATGCAAAGAAAGCTTATAGCCACTGTTTCAACTGTAAATAAATTATACACATAATTCTTAGCTTTCTTTCTCTTTAAATTTGGGTCACCATGGGTCCCCACAGCATTAAAATACTTCCTCAAAAAATTTAATGATTACCATATTTAGTGAATCCTCAAAAATTCAAGAACTATGGGCTAGTACTTTTAATAACTTATACACTTACACAGCCCATTGCATCCCATGACCACCAATTGCAGAAGAAATGGGAGTGTCAGGATCCATTGCATAATAGGGTACCAAACCAACAATGACAAAAGAAATTAGCATATATCTGATATTTCCCTAAATCTGACAATCTTATGGAGGCGAGCAACTGGTTTAACTTGCTTTTTTGGAGCTTGGTTTGGATCTATAATGCATTTGCCTGTGAAAAGGTTTGCCTCTGATGGTCCTCTTTCTTCATGAACCACAGGCCCAGTATCTGCAAATAGAAATAATGCATGCTCTGAAAATATATATCGAACATTTTAACAATGGCTTTAAAAGTTCATACAAGCAACAATTATGTTGCAAAGTTTCTTTCTGTGCAAGTATTCTAAGTAGGATAAAAGTAAGCTGACCTTCTTCTGTGAACACAAGGCATGTGCCGATTGTTTCTTCATAATTTCCTATCTGAGAAAAACAAGTATCAATTGGCTGGAAACCATATAGAAAATCTCACACCTGAACCAATCTACTCAAGTCAATTTTCCATCAATTCATCAACTAATAGGCCTTTATTACAAATAGTATCATACTAATTGTCTAACTGCAAATGAAACAAGAGTACTCAAAATGGAAAGATGTAAAATATTAAGCAGAAGTAATTTCTGACATGCATGAATATGCCTAACCAAGAACAGTATAAATTCTTGATCACGGTGTGCAAGAAAAATATAAAAGAGTACTTGAAATGTCACTAAGCCATAGCAAATGTCATAATAGAACCAAAAAATCAGCAGAAACAACCAAATCTTGGAATGCATATATCCATAAGCAGAAGAAATCTAATGTTTAGGCATTTATTATATGAGATTGCAGGGACCTTATGAATGAAAATAATTGTAAGAAACATAACCTGACTAAACTAAGCTGAACGAAAATAATTGTAAGAAACTAACACATGACTCAACATAACTTTTGTACAAAAAGAAATTTTTTTGACTTCTTTTCCATGTTTGGATACTCATAAATCATTCAAGACTTCAGAAATTTGCAAGCGATTACTCACCAGCTTCAATTTGCCGTCTATGATCAATACTGGATTTAATGTGTCCAAACCCTGCAATATAACACATATTGATGATATTAGATGACATTCAAAAGGTCCGTTAAAAGAACAGTAACATATGAAGTTGACTTTAGCACGTTTCAGAATCTCAGACGGGGCCATAGAAGTCATCATCTTCCAGTTCAAATGAAACCAATGTAATTACAACTAGAAGCATGGAGCATCAATACTGCCATAAAGTAATTTGTACATCAAACTAATTGAAAAGGAGTTCTTAGTCTAAAGATTTTTGAAATTGGATAACCAATCAAATAACTAAAAACGTTACCTAATTCAAATTACAAATTGCAGTTATGATGATTATTCATATTCCAATTCTTTTCCAGCACAACAACTTCATTACCCATAACCCATTCGATAAACTCTTTAAATAGATTATATTGCCACCAAAATCACTTCATATATGGGTAAATTCATATATAAAAAAATTCATAATTCAAATTCTTCTATGTACTACCAGTCAATATCAAATTATTACCAAGTCCAGCTACGAGGGCCAGCATGACAAGCTAAGTTAGAGTGCAAAGACCATTTCAACAACGAAAAGAATACAGTGCTTAGAATTTTCAACACTATATAGGAACTTACATAACAATTTTAGTTAAGAAAGATATTATAAAGAAGTGGGCAGTTGCAGATTTTAAAGACGTACACTTAGAACATATGGTGTATTTGGTGGGATGTCGAATTGCCCAGAAACAGCATCAAGGTCAAGCAATACATATTCTTCTTCATCTTCGTGGTTATTCTGCACTGAGTTTGCCTCCATAGCCTATTCACACAATCAGAAACAAAATAATATTTTTAAACAAGTACATAAACATTTGCATAAAGATAATCACTTAGAAAAAAACCCAAAATGCAAAATTCAAGAGAAAGAGAGAGAGATGGAACCTAGTGAGGAAAGGACTCCCAGAATTCCAACGAGGGGTCGAAGGGCACGTTAACTTCCTTTAGGATTTGGTGAAAAAAAAGTAAAAGTAAATAAACAACTCTCTCTTCTGTGGAACGGGTCGGTACCAACCCGACCCAATATTTATCTGAGAAAATCATAGCAAATAACTTTGTAACATGTTTTCACTTTTCACAAATTTATTATTACTATTATTCTTATTATTATTTTTTATTTTTTTTCATAATTTGACCAGCAATTTCTTTTTTCTCTTTTTCCATTATCTCCAACATGGGAAAGTATCAATGCTTTTAAATCGGAAAACCAAGAATACTTTGAAAAATTATTCAATCTCAACTGATCAATATATTTAATTAGAAAGTCAATAATAATCATTTGAGGTCTACACCCCAAATCAAACATTGACAACATATATTGTGAAATTCTTTTATCAGATTCACTCCACTAATCAATACATTAGAAGTTATATTCACCATTATATATATATATATTTATTAGAAGGTATAACAATTTATCAATTATTAAGATACTGACACATTATTTAATATTCAAAATTTGACGACGACTCCAATTTTCTCTAAAGTAATATCATTTTATTTGGGGCCAATGTAAAAAATGACCATGAATCAGCTTTTCTTCAGCTATCAAGTGAAGCATCCTTCTGCTGTTTACTTGATTTCATGCCTTTTTATACCCAGTAGTCAGTAGAGTAAGAAATATTTTTCCTGTAATTTGGGGTACTCATGATATTACTTCAATGGACAAGAAAATGTAGAATCTATAAAATATCAAATAGCATATCATTAAATTTCCCAAGTTTCAGGATTCATATAGCCCAAATCTTTCTAACCAGATCATAATAACTGCATTGCTCGCCATCTTCAATAATCACAAACCAAAAACATGGGTTAAACATTCATTCATAAATTCACTCCTCATTAGGGGAGTTAAACATAATGCATTTACAAGGAAATAAGGAAATTCTTCAAGATTACAGATGCTTGACCACATTTTCGACCAAAAAAAAAAGTCCAACTATATGTCAGAGCACACAAAATAAAGCATCTGTTGTATCAAACTAGGGTTGCTTTCCTAGCATCCATTTTTTCTGATTCATCTTTTCTTCTGCTTGAATGCAACAATAACTTTCAGAGTCTAAGCCACTGTAACAGAGTTCAAAGCATCAATATATGTCTGGTTTGGTGAGTTGAAGCCAAATTGTTCCAAAAAAATTGCTTCAATTGTATGAAATTTATGTTGTGTGAAGGTAGCAAAAACTGCTAATAGAGTAGTCTGCGTGGAATATATATAGGTGAGAATTTGCTCGCTTGTACGCTAAACTTCCCTAGTTTTATAGAAAGCATAAGCCAATATCAGTGGAATTGTGAAGCTGTATCCTAGAAAGTGGACAAGAGGATTCATCTCGTATGCTTTAACAAGAGCCACGCAATTCTGTGATTAAAAGTAAAAAAAGAAATTAATTAGTGAAAAGTGAAAGTCAATCAGAAAACACTCAAAAAACTACACTTGTACTCATTTCTTCGATTGAAGGAGCATCTCCAAGGGTAAATGCTCTAATGGAATTTCCTTTTGGATTCTGGCATTAGCATGAGCTCCCAATGCAAACGACATCATGACAATGCTAAATTTTGACAAACCACTAGAATGCAAAACAATAATTTAACAATTCAACGAATGTGGTGCCAAACTGTAGCAATGCTATTCTCAATCATTTATTTGACATTGCTATAATATGGCATTTGATTTCGCATTGCGTTGGGGTAGAAATGCCAAAAGTTCATGCTAAAATTTGGAAATAGCGTCCTTTTTGTTATTACCATCAGAGATACTGTAACATTCTAGAAAGATGAGTAGATGTCTTAAGACATCCAGAATATTAACGAAAGGCATCTTAATAAGTAAGATGTCATAATTCAAAAACGGTGGGCAACATTAAAAGCACAATGGTCTAATTGATAAAGCTAGCATCATGTGTTTCAGAGGTCCTATAGAAATTTGTGAGAAGGAAAAATGCATTTTAGTAAATAATCTATTCGACCTTGTAGTCTATATGACAGAAGTAATCCTCATAAATTTTTCCCTGCATTATGTGCTCCAAAACAACCCATATTTATCTTTGAAATAGATCAGTAGGAAACCTTACCATAAAATGCATCCAGCAGATTGTCAAGATAACCACCAAAAGAACTTTGCGGATCCACCGCTTTCCAATGAAAGATCTTAATTTTTTACTACATCGGTCATTCACCAGAGATCTTGATTGCTCTTGATCATAATCATCTACTTTCTTCCCTGAAAGTGATAGAAAATAGTCCCGATATATACTTTTTTCAGCAGCCAAAGCAATAGTCACCAACAAAGAAGGCAAAACCACAAAGAAAAGATGGGAAAGAACAATGACCATTATGTCTGGAGATCCAATATATTCATGGTTTCCCTTTTGATCAACAGATTTAACTACCCAACCCTTATAAGTCATGTATCCCTTATCCTTGCCCTCAGTGAAAACTCTCCCAATAAGCCAGGGGAACGTTACAAGGTAGAATAAGTATGTTAGGATACCAAACCATACTACGGAAACCTTGCAAAGTTCTTGTAAAAGCCATCCTATACAATTTATGAACCCTTTATCAGCAACAAAATTCATGTAAGTGAACTGCTTCTTTGAGAAGATCAACACAGCTTTTGGAATAAGAAGAATGGAGAGCATAAAATATAGTATAGACCACAACAGTGGGTAATAAAGGGCAGCCCATTGACAACCCATGACTATAAACTCCCCCCATGTCCAAGTGATCTTAGCATTAAGACCGTTAATAGAAAATGGCCTTAAATCAGTCAAACTCAATCTCCCCATTATGTCAGTTGCCTCTATTTGCAGCCAAAATCTATCAGGAGATGGGTCCTCAAAGGCTTTATAATTCCATGGAGAAATATAAAGATCTCCCCTAGAAGTGTTATCAACAACCTTTTTCATAGACGCTTCCATGATCAGATTGAGATCTCCAGGACTTGAGTCATAGACCCTAGCCACAACTGACATGATTGGAGAAGCAGAAAACACCAAAGCCCTAACCGTCTCATAAGACAAAATGTTTATTTTTTGGCATCCATACTTGCGATGAGTTGAAGATGTTGACATGAAGCGTGAATCTAGAGGAAATGTGGGCAATATAATAGTCTTTTTGGCTCCCAACTTAAAGTCAATATCCACATAAGAAACATGACCTCTATCAATGGCCAAAATTCTCATGGCTCTACTCTTCCTCCAGTCACCCATCTCCCATTCCCAGAATTCCTTGGTATCGGATGAACAATTTAAAATTCTATCATAAGAATCTTGGTGCACATTAAACTGAAAGAACTTCTGTAAGGATAAAAATTGATGAGTCAACTGATGATGCCGTTTTAAATTTTTACCAAACTTTGTATGGAGATGCCCGCATATATAAGCTGATAAAGAATGGCGGAAGAAAATGTCTTCCAGGCTCTTTCCAGAATTTGATTGTGCTGAGAATGAAAGAGGAAAATGCCCAAAGGAAATCTTGGTTACTGGTTCTGTTGATTGAGAATCCCACTGAGAGAGTTCCTTATCTAATTCAGCTAATAATTTATCAGTTGGATGCCCAAATAGATTAGTTGGGCCTCGTAAACCAACTGCCATTGTGCTATCAAAACCTACAAAGAGATGTTTCTTCTCACCAGTCTACATAATGGGAGCAAGTATGTTAAGTGGAAGAAGTAACAAAAAGCTTAAAAATTAACATGAACCAAAATTATGTACTAGCTTTTATTGCAAATATAACATAGTCTTGAGTATGTGACGTTGCAATACCAATAAACGAGCTCCAGAGAGAGGGATTAACTCACCTTTAGAGTGACACTATTGATGTTTGTATTTCTGCCCAGCTCTGAATTGATGCTATATTTTGAGAAAAAATCAAAAGAACCACCAACCACTGGTACACCAAAGTTGTCATGATTTCCTCTAAGGTCAAAGAAGATGCTCTTGTCAAGCCTGCTCTTTTTTATCACATCTTCAATCACATTCTGGTATTCCAGCCACTCCTTCTCATTTTGCTTCGCTGTTAATAAATCCTTGCTCTTCCCATCTAATAGAAAATTAACATAATAACAAGATAAGAAAATGTTGGGAAACAGGTCAGGTCCATCCAGCTCATGACCCATGACCCATGGGGCATTCAGATGTCTTTAGTAGGTTCACAGGATGTCCTAAAGTTATGACAACTCCACATAGGAAGCAACAATACCCCTGCTAAGATGGGGCAAGGAAGAAGAGAGAAATGGTAAATAAAACATTACATGGGTTATCTTCTATTTAGGAGAAAATCCTAGGACTTCAAAAGGACAGTTAATATAATGCATTAGTCACAGTTCTCAAAAATAAGTACTGTCATTAACACTTGATTCTCTCTCTTGTACAGTTCCTCTATTAGACCACCATCTAAGCCCTTTCATTGTCCTTAGCTTTGTAGTCTTGAATGCATTAATTAGAAGCTCAGTATCCATTATTATAGGAGAAACAGATTGCAAGAGGTATAAGATTGTGATTAGAACATAGAGGAAGTTGTTTTGGCATACTAATGTAGTATAAGCCATGCTTTTCCTGTAAGGTAGCCAACAAGGAAAGTAAATGTCACCCAGGTTGTGGGTTCTAGGAGCATCTGAAAGATTGCCTGTTGTCATTATATCAGATAAGACCCTAACAGACAGCAGTGTGATCTAAAGAGCAAACATTTTCAAATATTCAACAAAAGAGGGTATATTAACTTCAATATGATATGATTGTAGCAACTAGAAGAAGCATAAACAATAACAGGCAATTTGTCTACACTCTAACTCAAGGTTATCTTCTTATTCAAGGGAAAACATATAACTTTACCGTTACTAAACTAAACCAGCAGTGAACTGTGACCCTACTATTAATCAATGTGTCTTTTCCCCCAGTTATCAAATATAATAAAATAAACTATAGATATTGTATCTCTTGTATAACCCGTGCTGAAATTTATAGTTTATGATTTCATGATTTCCTGTTTTACCCTCTTTTATCTTTTTCAAAAAATAAAAAAAATAAAAATTTAGAATTTGTCACCGATTCACGATGAGCATTTAGAAAACGCCAAATTTCAATGCAGCCCATGAACAAGCATTTAGCAAATAAATTTAGGCAATGAAACTCTTTTTAAAAATAAAGCTAGATAAAAAGAATCCCTCATTCTCAATCAATTAAGAATATTGGGTTACCAGTAAACAGTATTGGTAACTTTTTCTGCTTATGAACAATATTGGGTTTATGATCAATTAAGAGAGAGAGAGAGAGAGAACTTTTTTTCTGCTTATGAACAATGTTGGGTTTATGCCATGATTCTCTATGAATTAAAAATCCACAACTTTCAAGCAAATAAAGCTAGATACATAGAATCCTCCCTCAACCATAAGAAAAAATTCTTAATTGTGTCAAGCACAAACAGATAACAAGCTCAAACATGAAGCATTAAGCCGTAAACATAGATTGAAAGAATAAAAAAAAAAATGGGCGAGGGCTTTCAAGAACCTGTGAGATCACCGGTAATGAGGACCAGAGAAGGGTTAATGAAGGAAAGAGCAGGACCCACAATTCTCTTGAAGTCAATAGCTCTGTCAGGGTGGTGGACACTGAAATGGAGATCAGAGAGCTGAACCACCCAAATCACAGACTCTGGGCCTCCTTCCACATCTATGACCTTCCTAGAGTTACTCTGCCATATTCCTTCTGCTGCATGGGAATACGGAATGGCTATGCCAATGGCGATGAAGCAAAACAGTAACATCGGATTCGAAATACCCATTTTCCCAAAATCCCAAATCACTGCAAAGTCTTCTTTCGAGAAATCAGCCGCTCAGTCTTCGTAAACATTCATCTCCCAAATCCGTTTCCAAATTTGTGGACAGCTTGAAGAATATAGCTACCCACTATTGTAAGATTTTAGTCTCAATTTTCCACATTCATAATTATATTATAATCATATGGAGACTTTTTTTTTTTTTTTTAATATTCTGTTTATATATTGCAGTCTATTCTCTTCGGTTTAGCTTTTTTTTAGAAATAATAATTAATGTCATAAAATAGACGATAAAGTAATAATATTATATATATTTGTAAGTGAATTTGATACAAATTAATAAAACACTGTGCCGTTGATGGTTTTTCTTTTTTTCTTTTTTTTCTTTTTAAGGTGAATTGGTGATAAAGATTACAGAGTTTGAATGCGACGTCGTTCCCTCGTGCCTTTCCATACAAATAACGGTAAAACTGCCTCTGGCACAAGAAGTGAAAAACACATTCAATTCCATGAATAGTAGAGGAAACCTAACAATATGCAAAGGATTGGACGACTAAGAGAATATGTGGAATCAGTTCTCTGTAAAGCAACTCACCCTGATTCTTACTATTCTCTGTATATGAAAATCTTGCAACTTTGTATCCAAGAAAGAACCGAGAAAGCTGGTCTTTGGGTTCACAACCATGTTATAGTAAATGGGTTTGATTCAAATGTGTACTTGGACACCAAACTGGTCATCTTCTATGCTAAGTTTGGATGGATAGTTGCTGCTCGCAACTTGTTCGACAGAATGTGTGAGAAAAGTATTGTCTCTTGGACTGCTATGATTTCTGGGTACACGCAAAACGGGTGTTATGGAAATGCTTTGATGGTCTTTGTGGAAATGCACCGGGCAGGTGTTAAGACTAATCAGTTTGGGTATGGGAGCACCCTGAGGGCTTGTACTGGTTTGAGATGTTTGGAGAGAGGGAAACAGATACAGGGGTGCATTTCAAAAGGTAGATTTGTTGATAATTTACATGTGCAGAGTGCGTTGGTTGATTTTTATTCGAAGTGTGGAATGATGGAGGATGCGAGTTCTTTGTTTGAGACAATGTCAAAAAGGGACTTGGTTTCTTGGAATACAATGGTTGGTGGCTATGCTGTTCAGGGGTTTACCAATGAATCATTTCACATATTTCAATCAATGATGCAGGAAGGTAAGTTTTTAGAACTTATAGTTAAAAGTTTCAGATTTATCATTTTTGTTTTTCTCAATATTTTCAAGAAATTTTACTTGCCGGATTGGTCATTTTCTGGTTAACTGCTCAAAATAAGCATGTTTTTATGGAAATTATAGTCACCGTGCAACATGTATATATTTGCAAGATTTTGGTTTAGAGAACTTTGTAAGACTCTCCACTGTTTCTCACACTAGCACACATCCGCATACCATCTTTATTTTAGATTATTAGATTCTGATTCTGATTCTTGATTCATTAAGTACTATTTTCTTGAGATAGTGGCATAGAGCAAGGGTAGATCTTGATTACAAGTTGGAGGTCGTCCACCTAATAAGAGATATACATTTGCAGATAAATGTCTTCTCAAAGCCTTATATAATAGCACTCGATGAAGCATTTAAGTAGTGATAACAAAACATTACAGTACATACAGGTAAAAAGTAAGCGTTCCCAATATACTTTACCAAACATGTTAATGAAAAATCAAAATAAACTAAGACCAAGTTGACTATGCATCAATGATAAACTTCAATACACCATTCATCTCAAGAACACACCACCACCTCACTTTTACTCACTTCAGGAACCTGACCAAGTAAACTTTAAAATGAACATTATAAAATTGTTATAAGTTTTATAAGTTGTCCCCATTGTTACAAAATCCAAACAATATCCCTAATATTCCTGTCTCTTGTAACTCTTTCTCCATTCACATAGCAATTGTTCATGACATAAGAAATTAACAGTACATGACAGGCTGATATTAAAATTTTGCCAGTGTCTGCTCTTATTTATGTGGTGTAATTACTGATGCATAAATTCAACAAGAAAGAGATTTACCCGCATTATTGTTGTTTTTGATCTTGTACTTATTGCTACATTGATTAAATAGTCAATTGATTGGTTATCATCCTTGGTTAGTACGAGAAAGATAAAAGTTTCTGTGTTTTCTTTTAATTATTTTAGGGATTTGTAGTTAAAATCTTCAAGCTATTTGCAGGATGTTTCAAATTAGGAGTCATGGATTAGAAAAATATCCCGAATATAATTGTATATATCAACCATATTCAATGTATATTTGTAAATGTTTTACAAGCTCACCATATTAAACAAAAATTCTAGATGTTATCTTGTTGTTTAGTTAGAATTTCTATATTTTGGCTTTCATATTTGATTTGGATACTCAATTTCAATAGGCAAGACACCCGACTGCTTCACCCTGGGGAGCCTTTTGAGATCCTTATCTAGAGGCAGTTGTTTCATGAATGTTAGCCAAGTGCATGGACTCATCATCCAATTGGGTTTTGGATCATATAACTCTTTGAGTGGATCATTAATTGATGCATATGCAAAATGTGGAAGCATAGACAGTTCTCATCAATTATACAAGAGTATGAAAAAAAAGGATATTATATCTTGCACTGCATTGATAAATGGATATGCACGAGAAGTTAAGCACACCAGAGATGCCTTCAATCTCTTCAAAGAGATGAATTATAAGCATATGGGTATGGATGGATTTATATTATGCTCTATGCTTAATCTATGTGCAAACATAGTTTCACTAAGCCTAGGAAGACAAGTTCATGCTCTTACTATAAAATACCAATTTTGCTCTGATGTGGCCATGGGCAATGCCCTCATTGACATGTACGCAAAATCTGGTGAAATTGAAGAAGCTAACCGTGCTTTTGATGATATGGAAGAGAAAAACATTATTTCGTGGACTTCATTGATTACTGGATATGGGAAGCATGGATATGGCCACAAGGCAATTGCACTTTATAACAAGCTGGAGTGCGAGGGATTGAAGCCGAATGATGTTACATTCCTGTCCCTTCTCTTTGCTTGTAGTCATACTGGATTGACAATGGAAGGATGGGAATGCTTCAATGATATGGTTAATAAACACAACATCTTTCCCCGAGCTGAGCATATATCTTGTTTGGTAGATCTTTTTGCACGTGGAGGTCGGTTAGAAGAAGCTTATAATTTAATATGCAAGATGAAAGTTAAGCCTAATGCCTCACTTTGGGGTTCCATTCTTGGGGCATGTAGCATCTATGGCAATATGTCTCTTGGAGAAGCAGCTGCAATGCATCTATTCAAAATGGATCCGACAAATTCAGTTAACTATGTTGTTCTGGCAAGCATCTATTCTGCTGCAGGTGCATGGGAAAATGCTTGGAAGATAAGGAATTTAATAGAAAAAAGAAGTTTAAAGAAGAAACCGGGATGTAGTCTTCTACAGTCTGCAAAGGATACAACTGTACTTTTGCAGGCCATTTAAAAACACAGAACTGTCTGAATTTGCTATTATTTGAAATTTAAAGCAAAGGCTCAGCTGATGAAGTTAGGTGATGCTAACAACAGGTAGTTCCATATTTACACTTGCTTTCTCCAACATAACATAGGGAATTTACAACACTTGACAGACTATTAAGTTTTTTGTAGTTTTCCATTGCTCTTTCTTATTTGGTTTAATTACTGATGCATCAATTCAACAAGAAATATATTAAGCTGTGTTATTAATTTGTTAACATGTCATTTGAAATCTGAAGCTGAGATTAGTAATGTATTAAAGATGCCGCAGTAGGCATGTAATGCTTATTGGTTTCTAATGCTAGTTACAAATCATTATTTGGGTAGCATGCTAAAAAGATACAGGTTAAAATTGAGACGGTTATCTTCTTAAGAAAAAATCAATAATTATTCTGAAAAGATCGCAGGAATGAAATTGAAATTGAATAATTTATTTAAAGTTTGATGATTATTGTATATTGTAGGTTGAGAAGCTAAGTGGCATACAGTGACAGCCTGAGTCACTGCTGAACTCATAACAGTGGCGTGGCCTCAGGTAATCACTGAGTTGCTCGTGTTATCGCTGAAATTATGCTACCTTTTCTTATTGCTTTATAATGTCCTTCAGATTTTTGAATGTTTGAGATATGCTTATTGATATTATTTAGCAGAGCATGAATATGCCAAGAGATAGTTCTTTGAGATCCCTTGTAAAAGCTAGACAACAAAAAGGCAGAGGACATTCATCACCAAGTTGTCATTGGCAGTTGATTATCTTCTTTTGGCAGGAAAGGCAGATTCATCAATCAGTTCCTATAGAAAGACATGCTGCAGAATGAGGGTGGATGAGACTGGCCGCTGATCATATTCAAGCTTTTTTCTTTTGGTGGATTCCAAAAGAGAGCTTGGTAATAGCTGCTTAGAGTATGGTGTTTAAGAAGAGATAATATTGAGCTATTATTTTACTTGTTTATTTATATCTATAGAAAAGTAATGAGTTGTTATTTCAAAATCTCATAATTTATATTTATTTTCAAGACATTTTTTTTTCCTTTTTTTTTTTTTTGTGTGTGGATATTGGTAATATTTTGGGTGCTGAAAATAGAAAGCATATATATGCATATAATATATATTATATTATATATGTATGTATGTATGTATATATATATATATATATATACAAGGGTTAGGCCTTCTGACAGCACAGGTAATACCCAGGTATGCTCGAGACACACAAAGCCACTCCTGGGCATACAAAGTCTCATGCCTCTTAGAGCATTACCAGTACTGAGAAAACCTGAACAATTGATGAACCAAAAGACTAATGTATTTTCTGGTGCACCAGATCCCTTTCGCAGGGCAAGTGCAGAGCATACTCATAACATCTCAGGTGTTGATGAACAAAACATAGTAAAGGATCATTGAGAAAGAACCAGGGGAAATTAGCTAGACATTTTAGAGAAAACAAAAACCATTTTTATTCTTGTTTCTCCTCTACCGAAAGAGAGGGAACGGGGCTCCTTTTATAGCCGGAGAGGGCAATACAACAAACTCTTTTACCCAAGGTAAAAGCAGAAGGGAAAAGCAAAAGAAAAAGCAACAAAATAATTACAGGGACAGGGAAAAGAAAAAGCCACCGAAAGCAAAAGAAAAAGCCACCGAAAGCATCACATGCTATTCTGGCTGGGTGACACGTTGAGATTCTGATAGTCTGAGTCATTTGAATCCAAAGAAGCGCCTCGCCCGAAATCTTTCCACCAGGGGGTAGTGGCAGTATCACGTGGGCTGTCAGTCTTCCACTGTGTTCCAACATTGTGGTCCATCCAGGTGTCAAAATGATCATCATAGGGATCCTGGGAATCTTGGAACAGAGAATCTTGAAAATTTGGAGAGGCCTGGCTGACATCATAGGCCCTATTGGTAGGGTTGTCAAAGTCACCGGATGGGCCTAAATCCATAGGAGAGGGATTCGAAGGGCCTGGTTCTGGAACCCAAGATGGGCCTGGGTCTCCTGGAAGAGGGCCAGGAGGAGAATGGCCAGGGATAATGAGGATTTCATCAGGGCCTGAAATCTCACTAAGGCTGTTAATTTCACGAAGGAAATTTTGAAGAGAGGGCATATGGGTAAGGGATAATTGGGCCTTTGAGACCGTGGCCCATTCATAAGCCATTCCTTGAGCCCATAATTTGCCAGTTGTCTTGTTGAAGTAATATGGCCTATGAAGAATGAAGATTGAAGATGTCTCCTTTTGTTTGTCTGGCGGGAGCTTGCATAAGTTCTTGTGTTGAAGAATCTTGTAGAGTTCTTCCCTCCACCACTGAAGGTTGTGAAACCACTCTAGAAAGGTCCAAATGAGGGAATCATGATTGGTTGTGTTTATCAGGTGATCAAGGAGAAGAAGAGTGGGAAAGACAAGAGCAACAGAATGCTCTGTAATACAACACCATAGGTACCAGAGAAGCTCATCAGAGAAGGTTAGGCTAGGATCAAAGTGGAAAGGAACTACAGAATAAAATTTATTGTTCCATAGAGAGGCCCTATGGGGCTGTTCAAAAGAAAGGAGCACATGGTAGAGATAGGTGGTTCTCTTTTCTTGAGCAAAGGCAAGGATGATATGTGGGGGAAAATGATCATTGAGATCAGGAGGAAGGTTCCTCTGGACAGTTGCTCGGTCAGGGAGATGAGGAGGGTTGGCCATCATAACCAGGGGAAAAGAGGTTATGCGAGAGATAAGTTTCATGGGAGGAGGTCTTGAGAGAAAGTCAGGAATTAAACTTTCTCTACCTCTGAGATGTTTGACCGAGAAATCATATTTAGAGAACCAATCTTTGAGACGTAGGAGCTGCTTGTCAGGATGGACCTTGTTCTTAAAATCAAGGACTTTAGGAAAGGAAGAATTGTCCATGTTGATCAGAAAATGGTATCCAAGCAGATGGAATTCAAATTTTTTAATACCATATTTCACCGCAAAGATTTCTTTGTAGATGGTATGGTAGTGCTTTTCTGCTGGAGAAAACTGACCACTAGCATGGCCACAATAATGCTTTCCATGATTATCTTCTTCAAGGAGGAGAGCGCCCCAGTAATCATCACTAGCATCAGTCTGTAGGATCCGTTGTCCTGTGCCAGGGATCTTCAGAGGAGGAGGATGGGCGGCTATCTCTTTGAGGGCCTTTACGGCCTGAGTCTGGGCAGAACTCCAAGGAGGAGGGTCCTTCTTTAGCAGAGCAGAGAGCTTGCTTGTGTGTTGAGCAACCCTGGGGATAAAATTTCTTACGTAGTTGATGATTCCCAAAAATTGCTGAATCTGCTTCTGGGTAAGATTTTCATTTGGGAATTTGACTAGCTCATGCGTGAGATGATCGCCTGGTTGATAAATTCCGTCTCGGATGTGCAACCCAAGGAAATCAATGGAAGGTTGAGCTAGAAAGCTTTTTTGCTCAGAAAGCATGATGCCATGCTGCTGGGATATATCCAAAAACTGAGTTAGCAGGGCATGATGTTCTTCATGGGTATTGGAGAACATAAGGATGTCGTCTATGTAGACGAGGGTGTTATTCAGGATAGGCTCAAAGATTCTTAACATAGCCTTTTGGAAGAGGGACGGGGCCACTTTTAGCCCAAAAGGAAGAACAGTCCATTGGTACTGGGCATTAGGAATGCAAAAGGCTGTTTTGGGCCTATCGACGGGATCAATCCCTATTTGCCAGAATCCGGCTTTGAGATCGAATTTAGAAAAGATTTTTGCTTCATGAAGTTGGGCAAACAAGGGTTGAATCTTTGGGAGAGGAAACTTGTCATCTTTCAGAAAGAGATTTAGAGGTTTATAATCTATGACAAGTCTTTTCTTTTTTCTGATAACCTCGGACCTTTTTTCAACATAAAAGGCCTGGCAGGCCCAATCTGAGACAGTGGGTTCAATGAGACCCTGGGCCAGGAGCTGGGCACATTCTTCACGGGCCAGCCGTAAGTCCGAGGGAGTCATCCCTGGATGAGAAGCCTTGGTAGGATTTATATCCTCATTCTTCTTGAAAGGCAGTTGGACAAAGAAAGCCTGGTTCCTCCAAAGAGGAGAGGGATGATGTTTTTCAAAGTCTTCGTGAGAATTTGCACACAGGCGAAGGAGGCTTTTCTGAAGACTTGAATACTGCTGGGGGGCCTGCTGAAGAGAAAACAGTTTAGGAATATCAGTATAAGGCCTGAATTGATTCTTATATCTAATTCCAAGGGGAAGGATACGGAGGTGCTGAGCTTGAAAGTATGTATCCATTCCTATCAGAAGATCTTTGTCAGGGAGATTAGTCCCTAACACATGAGTCCATACGACACAGTTAGGAAAAAACTTGATTCTAATTTTTTTCTTGGAGATTAGTCTGACAGAGAAGACCCTGTCGTCCGCCGCCTTGAAATATTCCTTGTGAGGAACCCATTGGTCATCCGAAAGGACAGAGGGGTTCATCATAGTCTTGTGGGCACCAGTGTCCATGTAAGCAATAAGCTTAATAGGGACATCATATTTGGAGAGTAGCAGATCTATCTCAACATTGGGAATCGGAGGAGAAGCCTGTATGCTCTGATAGACTTGATTCAGGCAATACAAAGGATTATGACCGTCACCGGAGCTATCTGAGGAAGACTCATGGAGAGCAAAAATAGTGTCTTCATCATCATGGGATTGCTCTGCAAAGAGGGATTCAAGCTCTGCGTCATTATCATGCTTAGAAGCTAGCTGCATTTGGAGAGTCTGGACAAGTCTAGCAGATTTTTGTGGTTTGTTTGGGCACTGCTTGGCAAAGTGGCCCTTCTTTCCACAGATAAAACAGCGATCTGATATGCTGTCCTTGTCTCCCGGAGGTTTCCGTTTAAAAAAACGAACATTTTTCTTGAAAGAGCTTCTGAATTTCCTTTTCTGGGGAGCAGAGAAATACTTCTGGAAATGATGGCTCTTTTTTGTAGAGCAAGAGCACTTGTTGTCTTTGCATTTGATCTGGAGATAAGGGTTCTGGCATAACTTCTCAAACTTAGAACCTCTGCTCATGAATTTTGACCAGTAAGAATGCTGCTCGCATATCTTTTCTAAGGCAATAAGAGCCTTCTGGTGGATTTCTCCGAGAGTGAGATGAATAAGACCCTTTTGGTCAGAGGCAACCTCCCTTTCTAATTCAGGCTGGATGTCATCAGGTAGGGAAGTAATGTAGACCTGCTTGAGCTCAATGCTGTCGAAACCATTGAGAGCATAAAAGAGTTTAGACATTCTCTGGTAATGAATATCTAAATCTTTTCTTTTCAAAGATTCTTTTCAAAGAACAGCATTTCATAGCGAAATAGTCTTTTCTGTTCTGCTGCTCCTGAGGCTGAGATTTGCCTAAGAACTGGAGACGAAGCTCAGCAAGAGCTTGGTTGAGGGGGAAATTTAAGAACTGGAGCTGTCTGTATTCTCCCAGAGATTGCCACCAGTCCCTAAGGAAACCAACGGTTCTAGACAAGAAATCAACAAGAACAATCCTAGGATTCGCCCTGGATTACTCCTATGATGAAATCTCCTCCTCCCCCGAGGACGCCCATCCATGAGCTTCTCCGTCAAAACTGTAAGTCCGTCCCCGCTCACATACCCGCAGGGCAGCCCGTTCCCTGCATGATGCTTGGATCCCAAGCTTCCCAGAGCTCTTACGATCTTGACTTTCCGGCCTTCCCCAAGGCCCCTGCTCCTACTCGGCCTTTTGTTCTTCAGAAGAACGTCACCCCCTCCGGAGAGATAGCTCCTCTCACCACCGGCGAAGAGGTTCTTAACTGGCAGTCCGCTGCCATTCAGAGCAACACCCATACTCTCCAGAGAATAGATGGCAAGCTTGATCAGATTGTGGGGCATTCTCACTATCTTGATGAGAAAGTTAGTTCCTTATCAGAAGACCTCCAGACTTTCTATTTAAAGCTTCTCGGCAAAATAGAATTTCTCCATACTGAGCTTCAGCGGCTCATCCGACAGGGCTCTTTTGGCCACGAATATCTTGAAAAGGAAGCTAAACTTTGGCAAATGCAGAAGCAGCTTCAGCAAATTACGGATGATGTTAGACACAGGGATCCTCTGGCCTCTTCATCGAATGTCCAGCAGTCTAGCTTTGCGACTCTAGCTCCTTCTGTGGCCCCTACAATGACTTATGAGCTGTTGAGAAGGTTTCCCCAGGACCTCTCTTCCTCCCCTCCTCCCCGGAGGCTGACTCCAAAACCCAGGATGCAGCCTGCACCTGGACCAAGGATGGTACCTCCCCCTTTGACATATCCCCATGACGGTACTCTTGACCAGCATCCTCCTCAGCAGATGGCCATTAGCCATCAGATTCCCCCCTCCACAGATTTGTCTGCATCTTCTACCGCCACAGATTATGGTGGAGAAAGTTCTGATAATGATCTTGTTGAGATCACTAATCTTCTGATGGCAGACCCTCCTCCTTCAGGCACTACCAGACAGGAATCTCATCCTGATCCAACCGTTGAGATCCCTTCAGATGAAGATATTGGGGAAACTAACACCCCTCCAGGCCCCTTGCCAACTAATGAATTTCCTAAACCTAATACCGGTCCTTGGTTTAGCCTTGACGATGTTCCACCTCACCAATGGGACAATAAGTTCAAGGAATTTGCTGCCTGAATTGATAATCAAGCTGTGCGCCCGGAGGCGAATCCTAGGATTGTCCTTGTTGATTTCTTGTCCAGAACCGTTGGTTTCCTTAGGGACTGGTGGCAATCTCTGGGAGAATACAGACAGCTCCAGTTCTTAAATTTCCCCCTCAACCAAGCTCTTGCTGAGCTTCGTCTCCAGTTCTTAGGCAAATCTCAGCCTCAGGAGCAGCAGAACAGAAAAGACTATTTCGCTATGAAATGCTGTTCTTTGAAAAGAAAAGATTTAGATATTCATTACCAGAGAATGTCTAAACTCTTTTATGCTCTCAATGGTTTCGACAGCATTGAGCTCAAGCAGGTCTACATTACTTCCCTACCTGATGACATCCAGCCTGAATTAGAAAGGGAGGTTGCCTCTGACCAAAAGGGTCTTATTCATCTCACTCTCGGAGAAATCCACCAGAAGGCTCTTATTGCCTTAGAAAAGATATGCGAGCAGCATTCTTACTGGTCGAAATTCATGAGCAGAGGTTATAAGTTTGAGAAGTTATGCCAGAAGCCTTATCTCCAGATCAAATGCAAAGACAACAAGTGCTCTTGCTCTACAAAAAGAGCCGTCATTTCCAGAAGTATTTCTCTGCTCCCCAGAAAAGGAAATTCAGAAGCTCTTTCAAGAAAAATGTTCGTTTTTTTAAACGGAAACCTCCGGGAGACAAGGACAGCAGATCAGATCGCTGTTTTATCTGTGGAAAGAAGGTCCACTTTGCCAAGCAGTGCCCAAACAAACCACAAAAATCTGCTAGACTTGTCCAGACTCTCCAAATGCAGCTAGCTTCTAAGCATGATAATGACGCAGAGCTTGAATCCCTCTTTGCAGAGCAATCCCATGATGATGAAGACACTATTTTTGCTCTCCATGAGTCTTCCTCAGATAGCTCCGGTGACGGTCATAATCCTTTGTATTTCCTGAATCAAGTCTATCAGAGCATACAGGCTTCTCCTCCGATTCCCAATGTTGAGATAGATCTGCTACTCTCCAAATATGATGTCCCTATTAAGCTTATTGCTTACATGGACACTGGTGCCCACAAGACTATGATGAACCCCTCTGTCCTTTCGGATGACCAATGGGTTCCTCACAAGGAATATTTCAAGGCGGCGGACGACAGGGTCTTCTCTGTCAGACTAATCTCCAAGAAAAAAATTAGAATCAAGTTTTTTCCTAACTGTGTCGTATGGACTCATGTGTTAGGGACTAATCTCCCTGACAAAGATCTTCTGATAGGAATGGATACATACTTTCAAGCTCAGCACCTCCGTATCCTTCCCCTTGGAATTAGATATAAGAATCAATTCAGGCCTTATACTGATATTCCTAAACTGTTTTCTCTTCAGCAGGCCCCCCAGCAGTATTCAAGTCTTCAGAAAAGCCTCCTTCGCCTGTGTGCAAATTCTCACGAAGACTTTGAAAAACATCATCCCTCTCCTCTTTGGAGGAACCAGGCTTTCTTTGTCCAACTGCCTTTCAAGAAGAATGAGGATATAAATCCTACCAAGGCTTCTCATCCAGGGATGACTCCCTCGGACTTACGGCTGGCCCGTGAAGAATGTGCCCAGCTCCTGGCCCAGGGTCTCATTGAACCCACTGTCTCAGATTGGGCCTGTCAGGCCTTTTATGTTGAAAAAAGGTCCGAGGTTATCAGAAAAAAGAAAAGACTTGTCATAGATTATAAACCTCTAAATCTCTTTCTGAAAGATGACAAGTTTCCTCTCCCAAAGATTCAACCCTTGTTTGCCCAACTTCATGAAGCAAAAATCTTTTCTAAATTCGATCTCAAAGCCGGATTCTGGCAAATAGGGATTGATCCCGTCGATAGGCCCAAAACAGCCTTTTGCATTCCTAATGCCCAGTACCAATGGACTGTTCTTCCTTTTGGGCTAAAAGTGGCCCCGTCCCTCTTCCAAAAGGCTATGTTAAGAATCTTTGAGCCTATCCTGAATAACACCCTCGTCTACATAGACGACATCCTTATGTTCTCCAATACCCATGAAGAACATCATGCCCTGCTAACTCAGTTTTTGGATATATCCCAGCAGCATGGCACTTTGTTTACGGAACTGTTCATGTGTAGCACATGCGACCTTATTTGAGGAGCAAATTGAAAAAATAAAAAGAATGTGCAAAGTGCCAGAAAAAAAATTTAAAGTGCAACATGTCAATTTTGATAAAATTCAGAGTATAAATATATTAATATTTATATTAGATTATAGACTAAATTTTACTCATATATATAAGCTTGAAATTTACATTCAAAAATGCATGTTAAAATACATGTATATAATAAAATTGATGCAAACTGTATTGTTAGATGAACACTAATATCATGATGTTTTAAATAAGCGCATAGTTGGCTTGTTAAACCAAAAGTTTTGGTGTAGTATATATCGATATTATACCAAAATATGGACAAATGTCTGAAAGAGCATGCATTGGTCTATGACCAAGATAGTAGGGTGATATTAATTGACCAAATGACGCCATATACATGTATTTTGAAATAAGTTATGTAATTCAGTATTTGTTTTAAATTTGTAAAACTTAAACATGTATTTTGAATTGTAAATTTTTAGCTTATATATATACAAATTTTAGTTTATAATCTAGCTGAATATTATTTATCAAAATTGATTCGTTGTACTTTAAATTTTTTTATGGCACTTTATACAATAAAACTAATAAAATTTTAGCATTTTACATTTTCTGTTTATTTTTTTAACAGAAAAAATAAATTTATCCCTCAATAAAATCACATATACAGCACGAAATCAATTCCATAATAAAAATAAATTGAAAGTATACGGTATCAAAATTTTATTAGTTAAAGATACAGAGTACCAATTTTTTTTTTTTCAAATATAATGTGCTAACATGATAAAATTTAAAGTACAAATGTGTGAATATATATAAGTTTTGAAAAAGAGACTATAGACTCAAATGGAGAGGAAGAGAGAGAGAGACACACGAGAGTGGTGGGGCCGAGGGAATGGATTACTCTTTTTGTTTCAGAAGTTCTAGGGCTTAGAAATTTTTATCCCAAATCAAATGGCTCAAAACATTCACGGTGTGGTACCCAGCTCCAACTTCTACCAGTACGGTAACAGAGAAGAAAACCCGAGTGAGTTTTGTTTTGGGTAAAAGAAAACCCGAGCGAGCGGTGAAGATGAGGCTCTGCGTTTTGATAATTGTTTGCTCAATTTTCAAACTGCCGTAGCCACTGAGCTCTTCATTTGTCATTCCTTAAGTTGCAAAAAAGACATAATCCACTGGCTTCTTTTGATTCGAGGTCAGTAGTCTTTTTCTTCTTTCTATTTCTTCCTTTCTTATCTCAGGTTTATGCAATTATGGGTCATTGTTAGTTCTCTCTGTAACTTGTGTAATTGGGTTTCTTTTAATATGTAAAAGTGGGTTCTTTAATAATTGATTAAGCATTTTCTTTGATTTTTTTTTCCCTTCAAGTTTTTGCTATCTGGATTATTCGTACCTCTTAAAGTTGTTTTTATCTTTTGGGTTTCTTATAGACCAATTTCGTATTTTGTTGGTAGAATTTTGTTTTCATAAGGATTCTAGTGACTGGGTTTTTGGTGAATGGTAGTGTTAATTGTTCATTTGGGTATGTTTGTTAATTTCATTTGGAATTTTATACGAGTAGCTGCGTTTGAGGAAGCCAGTGAACTTAGTTTGCGGACATTGTGGTTCTGATGCAACCTTAACAATGGCTGAGCTCTCGGTCATTTATAGGGGGAAAGCCTAAAAGCGGTTAATGCCATTGTAGGACTTGTTTGACTAGGTGGGTTAGGCTTGTTCCGGTCGATGGTCTTATTCTTAAAGAAAGTATGTAGAGATGCATCCACTTAAGTGCATTTAATTTTATTCACATTTCGTTTCTTGATCACGTTGTGTGGGGGTGAACCAGAAGAAATCTTAGCTAAATGAATGTGAGTTTCTTGCTGATAGCGGAACGATGGGTGTCTCAACATCCAAGCTATTTTGTATTTCATGAGAATATGGTGATGGATCTGATGAGGGATCAACTCTTGTTAAACTAAGATTTGTATGCTGAAAACATTTTAATTTATATGTTTTCCAGTTCATGGCCTGCCAGATGGGAACCATGATGCGGCATCCCGGTTCATCTATAATAGAGAATGAAACCTCAGAAAGATCTTGTATTACTATTGCAACTTGTTCTATCCAGAATTTGACCAGCGAGCCAAGTTTTAATGGACAAAATACAAAGATTGGCATGAATTCTGCTCCCTTCCCTCGGAGGTATATTTTGAAATTTTTGAAAATTGGATATGCTTAATGGCTTCTACCTTGCTATGCTTTGCATGTTAGTTTGTGCAATTACAACATTCAATCCTTTATTTTCCCCCCATTTCAATGGTCTCATTTTCATATCATAAACTGATTCTCCATTATTGCGGCACCTAAATATCCAAACTGCATTTCTTGCTCAATGCCAAACTACTGTAAGCACTTGTCTAATGAAGATGTCATACCTTTTGTGAACATGCTATTTGACCTGTGTTATCGTGATACAGCTTTCTGACGAGAAGGCATAGCTGGAAATTAGCCTTTGCATTGGACACAGGTGGGGTTCCTGGAAATGGCGAGCAAGGGAACCTCAATGCCAACAGTCCTGATCTAGGTCGAACCCGGTTAGGTAGGATAGTGAGTGCTGGTGGCAGGCAATTATTGGAGAAGCTGAACTCAGCAAGAAAGAATTTTCCCATGAAAGTATTTCTGCTTCTCTTGGGTTTCTACACAGCAAACGCATTGGCGACAATCCTCGGGCAAACTGGTGACTGGGATGTTTTGGTTGCTGGCATAGTGGTTGCTGCTATAGAAGGTATTGGCATGCTTATGTATAGAAAGCCTCCTTATCTTCCTTCTGAGAGATTGCAGTCTTTTGTTGTGATGATGAACTACTGGAAAGCCGGTGTCTGCTTAGGCCTCTTTGTGGATGCTTTTAAACTGGGTAGTTAACCATGCTTTTTTCCACCTCATTTTTTTTGTTACTATCTAATCTTTCTTTATTCTTAAGGTATTGAACTTTGGAGATAAGCTCCTCCATTTATCTTTTATTTAACCCTATTTCTAAGATTAGATTCAAACTAGGTCTCTCCATTGTATCATAATCTTTCACATTTGTAATTGTGCAAATAAGGACTTAACCCAAGGTGGCCTATTTACTGTAAGTGGAAATCCTCATCAGGTCAATTTAAGAAGTAATTCATTTATTTTTCCTTTTAACTGTTAATCTTACTCCAATCCAGCCACGTTGTAGAGATATTTCTTTCCATGACAAACATTACCTTCTTCTTTTTCTTCTTTTTTTTCAAATAGCTAGGCTGTTAAATTTATTTAACCTTAAAATATGTTATTGTCATGAAAGAAAAAAGAAGGTGGTCTTTGATCTTGGGGTCGGATAACTTCGAATGTCAATCAACTATCCTGATAGGTTAAACGGGAAGACAGCTCAATGGCAAAATCATTGTTATTTATTCGCATAAACTTTCATATTTATAATTTGTTTTAAAGGTATTGACAATAAAATGTGTGTGTGTGTGTGTGTGTGTGTGTTTTTTTTCCTTTCTGTTTTTTGTCTTTCCTTGTCTATGAGTTGATCGGGCATTCTGGGTTTTGTGGTTTTTGTGTCTGACAATAGTCATAAGCCATGTGATTGTTTCTCACATTCTCATATGCATTTTGCCGAGTAGAATTTAATGCCCAATATTGCCCCTCATTCCAATAATATTGGGAAGTGTAGCATTCTTCAGGATCTGTGCTCTGTGTTGGGCATCCATCAACCCCAAATCCCTGATAGAAAGCATCAAATGGTCCTTGCCTCCAGTCTATTAGCTTTCCATGAGAACCCCATGTTGCATTCCATATGGTACACTCTATATGCATAGGCTTTGTCGGGTAAGGAACTCCAATGTTCTCATTGTTTTTTAACACTCTTACTGGTATATCATCCACAAACAACCTGAAAAGAAAAAAAAAATATTATATATATATATATATATATGTATATATATATAATTAAATGGCATATTAAAATTATTCTTAAAAACTATGAAAGAAAATTATCACAATTCTGTATTCTTACACTACTTGGTGACGGTTCCAAAGGATTTTGTACTCATGCTTATCAGCAGTTGGATTGAACCAAAGCTTAATTCCTTGTGTTCTATTAATATTTCAATCCATAATCACATTTGTGTGTAGCACATAAGGTGTTTTTTTGTTACCTAAGAATTCAAAGTCGACCTCATCGCGAGTGTTACTGTTATCGGAAATTATCTACAAAATGTATAATGTGCCATGTTAATATATACATAATATCCTATACAATATGATTAATTAATTTACAGTTACCTAATAAAAGGAGAAGATAAATTGCTAATTAAATTGAGTACTAATATGAAAGCCCTTTTCTTTTTCTTTAATTTCTCTTTTTTCTTTTAGGAAAAAACAAGCTTCAAAATACCAAGTAGTGAAAGCCAAACTGAGTTTTACATAGAAGGTTGTGATGAGCCCAGTTGTATCTTTCTTTGGGAGCTTCAGTCTCATAGTGAAAAATCCAGAGCCATATTTCATTTTTGAATGAAATCCAGAACCTACATATAAATGCATAAGAAGGGTCTTCCACTATTAGATTTGTTTATATAATCATATATAGACACACAAATAGGCAGCACATGGATTTTTTGTACCAATGTTCCTTAATTTTATTTTATTTTTCTCATTCTTACATAGCATTGAACTTTTTTTTTTTTCCATAAAAATCCCTTTTCAACTTCATATATATAGTTTAGTCTCAAATCAGGACCACTTAATTTGAAAAAAAAAATCAGTTCTTAATTTTTAACTTTTGGTTATATCATTTGGATTGAAAGAATAATAAAATTTGGCTCAAGTGTAAAAAATTAAAAGTTAAAATTTAAAATCTGATTTTAAAAAAGTCAAGTAGTCCTAAAATGAACTTCACTGTAATACATGTATACACACATAATTTTTTTAGACGTTTGCATACAATATTTAACATCTTTCTTTATTGCATGTTATTGGTTTACTATATATAATGAACCCTGAACATGATTTTCACGTGACTCTCCAAACAGCTTATAAAACTAAGGTTATAGAAAGTAAATGGATTTGTTTAATTATGAACTTTAAAGGATTTTGATGCAAAAACGAAGTTAAAAATAAATAAATGAATTTACAAGACTTCGGTGCGAAAAAAATATTGTACGTACATATATATATATATATGTGTGTGTGTGTGTGTGTACAAATTAAAGAGCGAGTAGATTAATGGAATGTTGATTAATTAATATAACCTGTATGGTGGTCGATGGAAATCCGAATTTCTTGATTGTTAAGCAACTGAGTATGATCTTGTCCATACAGGATCTCGAAATTTTGGTTAAAAGGAACATCATCAGCACAGCAGCAGTTGAAATTATACGATTGAAATTAACAAGAATGAGAAGAAAAACACCAAGGAAATGCACCAGAGAATCCATTAACATTGGGTATAATGTATATATATATATATATATATATGTAAATTTTGTCTGTCTATGCATGTCTTTGAGTAATGCAAAGAAAATGAATATGTATATTTATAAATTAATGTAAGCTTTATGGTATATGCTTGTGTTTGTGTGTGTATATACATGCCTTGAATGCGTAAAGTTTATTGAGACTATCGTCTTCATTCATAAATATAAATTAGTCTTTAACATATCGACAAAATATGACCAAGTATCAAGAAATTCTATGTATATTAGACTATCTTGCAGTTTCTTTGATTGTTCTATAATTCTTTCGACTATTTTAGTAAGTTTTGTATTCACACCATAAATGCATCTTTATTCTTAACAATGATAGTAGACTATTAGTAACGGTTAATATTTAAAACTGTTGAATATAACTTATAATAGTTTGATTGTATATATATATGAGATCATGTTATTATAAAGTATATAAGATAGTTTTCAAATACAGATCATCATTAACAAAAATTATTAATGACACATTGTCATAGTAATTATAAATGACGATTTACATTTTAAAGTTATCAAGAATATTATACGATAGCCAACTATACATATATATATATATATTTAAATATTGTACATATATATTACCAAAATAATAAGATGATTCTATATTTATATATAAATATATGGAATAGCAGGTTAATTTTAAAGTAATATCGCATAATACATTATATTGAAACCTTTACAAATGAATTAATTTGTTGGATTAAATCGCTTAATCATGAAATTAGTTTATAAATGGTCAAAATCAAAGTGACGTTTGGTCTAGGTTGAGCTAGGAAAGGCCAAATTGGCTCAAAATCTTTTCCGAAATAATGTTTTATGTTATTTTTAACACATCCAATTTTGTATTTATAAAATAAAATAAAATAAAAAACACAACAAAACAAAATAAAAAAAGGTGGGTGAAGGTGGTTAATTTGATTTGGCCATATGTTTAAATTAATCAAACTCATATCTGTGAATTATAATGTACATTATTAATATTTTTCCAAAAATGCATTAATAATAATTAATTAGTTATGTATAATACTTTAATTAATTATGTGTAGCTAGAGATACATGCATTAATAATAATTATATGTAGGTTCATCCTTTTATAATTAATATGTACATATAAATTTGTATAACAATGCATGTACAACTGGATTCATATTGAGAAAAAAAAAATTCATTTAAATATGGAAATTAAAATTTAATTTTAAAAAATTGAGATAGTTGTGATACAAGCTAAACTAATATATAAATATATATTTATATACTGAAAAAAGGTCATTAATAATTATTATTAATAACAAAGACATCACTAATAGTAACTATACTAAATTTTTTATTTTTTTTATAATTAAAAAAGGTTATAAAGATAGAAATTAGTGTATCCTCTACAACTTCGAGTAGTGGATTCATCCACGTAGACCAACATATCAGTTTACATTTTACTATTATATTTAGTTCAGCATGACAGATTAAAATACGAAACTATTTATATATGAAAGAAAAAATGAACAAATGAATTAAATATATATATAGGGATTTGCTATAAAAACATATTTTTATTTTCTTGAATTTTTTTGAAAAAAAAAATTAATTTTAATTTTATAACATTTAGAACTATTAAGTTAAAAAATATATTATACAAAACACAACAATCGAGTATATTTTAGTATTTTAGTTATATATATTTTTTTTGATAAATTTATATCATTTAAAAATATTTAAAAAAATTAAACAAAAACAACTCATGTTATGCTTCATAAACTCTATAACAAATAAATTTTATAGCAAAATAAAATTATATATATAATACGAAGCTTCATCCTTCGTTATGCGGAAAGTCACGAATAAGGGGTTAATAACTTTATACTGCTTTGATGTGGATGCGGAAAGAAGGTTGTTGTTAGCCCCTATATAGGGGGCTGCTAAAGTACCCGAATTCGGGTATGTATCAGAGCCCGATAACGCCAGCTAAAAACGTTTGTTAGAATTGGAAAAAAACAGTGTGTTTTGGAATAGAATTGAAATGTTGACTTTTTGCTTATTAATTGGGTTAGAAACGGTGCGTTTGACATCCGAGAATCAATTTTCAAAACGCAGCCAATCGGTGAAGCCAAGCCAGCAGCACACACTCGATTTCGTGTCTTCAACGAATCCGGGCATCTCCTTCCCCACGAAAATGGCGGTGCCGCTGCACCAGTCGGGCTGGGCTTCCTCGGCATACATTTATTCTGCATTTAAGCTCTTATTCTGTAGATTGCCGCTGCACTAGTCCGCGGCTTCCTTTATTCATGCTCTACTAAAATCTTTTTTTTTTTTATTCTTTTTTTTTTCAACATCGGAAGAGAATATATTTACAGCAGTTCATGCGCACAAAAATAAAGAACCCATTCGGCCGCTAAATGTAATTTCCTTTATATCTCTATTAATCTCCTACATATGAATTGCAAAAAATCCTCAGATGTTACGCAAAAATACCATTTTATTAAAAACTGTAATGTGAAAAGAAACAAATGGGATAGAAGGGAAAATTCTAGTAGAGATGAAGCTTTAATTTACAAGCACAACTAGATGCACCATGAAAATTGAAAAAGATATTAGAACTTGTTAAAGAAGGGGCTAAGTAACTGAGTAAAAGAGTATGCATAAGAATCTCTTTTTTATTCTCTTTTTTTAACAAGCAACAGAATAAGAGCTTAAATGCAGAATAAATGTATGCCGATGAAGCCCAGCCCGACTGGTGCAGCGGCACCGCCATTTTCGTGGGGAAGGAGATGCCCGAATTCTTTGAAGACACGAAATCGGGTGTGTGCTGCTGGCTTGGCTTCACCGATTGGCTGCGTTTTGAAAATTGATTCTCGGATGTCAAACGCACCGTTTCTAACCCAATTAATAAGCAAAAAGTCAACATTTCAATTCTATTCCAAAACGCACCGTTTTTTCCAATTCTAACAGACGTTTTTAGCTGGCGTTATCGGGCTCTGATACATACCCGAATTCGGGTATTTTAGCAGCCCCTATGTGTGTGTGTGTGTATATATATATACAGAAAAGCTAAGGTGCCCGATCGGGTTTATTAGGGAGCCCGAAATAACGTTAACGTTAACGTCAAAAAGGAGAGAGCAGTCGGTCAATATAATTTTGACCCGGTCAAAATTGAAAATCATCCCCAAAAAGGCCAAAAATGCTGCGTTTGAGCTGCATTTGAGAACTTTGTTTGAAGGTTGGGGGGAAATCATCCCCAAAAGAATTTTGCCCGAGCAGGAAATCATCCCCAAAAGAATTTTGCCCATGCAGACCCGCGATTTTTGTCCGAGCAGACCCCCGGCAGCACCGAAGCTTCCTCTGCACAGCGGTATGGCGCGGCTGGATTCCTCTGCACCAGCGGTGGCATTCAGGTAGCTCCATAGTCCCAAAAGAATTTTGCCCGAGCAGACCCCCGACGGCACCGAAGCTTCCTTTGCACGGCGGGCTTCCATACGGCGCGGCTGGATTCCTCTGCACCAGCGGTGGCGTTCAGGTAGCTCCATAGTCGGGGGCACCGAAGCTTCCTCTGCACGGCGGGCACCGAAGTTTCCTCTGCAGGAGGTTTTCTCAGTTTGAATGTCTGTTGTTTTTAAAGTTTTTTTTTTCTTCAGTTATTTGGGTTTTCCAGTTATTTGGGTTTAACATCTTTAATTGGATGCATATATGGACTAAAGAGAGAGGGGAATGGCTTTAGAATCTGCAGTATGGGGTGTTTGGTCTCGGCAATGGGCAGTATGAGCATTCAAACAAGGTTTGGGATATATTTTAATTGGTTATTGTTATTATTATTATTATTATTGTTGTTGTTGCTGCTGATGATTATTGCTGTCCTTGATTGCATATACTTCCATTATTATTATGGTTATTGTTACCATTATTATTATGGTTTGACTTGCTTCATTTAGTGTCAAGTAGATCCAAGAATTGGAATAGAATTGGAATATGAATTTGTTTAGGGTATTTCTTATATAAATCCTTGCGTGATGGTTGATAATGATGGATGTTTCAATTATCTATTTTTAACTTATATACACTTAGGTTTTATAATCTGACAAAACTATTTGCTTCATAATGGTCTAATGTGGCTGCTACAAAGGAGCTCCATACTCTGCATCTGATGTTCTTGCATCCATCTGGAATTTGATATTCCAAGCTGAACTTCTGTTAGCTACAAAATATTGCCGAACTCTCTTTCTTTAGACTAGCATTAGAAGAATGGAAGAATCTAGCTCTGCAAGTCAAGTTTTTACTTCTCATGTTGCGGATGAAAAGAAACCCAAAGTTGGACAAGAGTTTACATCAACTGAAGAGGCCTTCGCTTTCTACAATGCATATGCTCGGGAATGTGGGTTTAGTGCAAGGATTGGAAATAGCAAGAAGAAACCTGGAACAAATGAGTTGATTTGGAAACAATTTGTTTGCTGTAAGGAAGGAAGAACAAATGACTGTTATTAGAAAAAGTTGGCTGATGGTGTCCCACGAACAAGCGAAAGGAACCGAGCAACTGTTCGAGTGGGTTGTAAAGCAAGACTATGTTTGGTAAAGCGACAAACAAGCCCGAATTGGACAGTTAGTTCTTTTGTAGAAGAGCATAAACATGCTCTTTCAACTCCTACAAATGTGCATTTACTAAGGTCTCATAGGTGCGTTTCTGCTGCGAAGAGAGCTCTAAATGACCAATTATCCTCAGCAAATGTACCAACATGCCAACAAATTAGAATAATGGAGATTGAATCTGGTGGTCCTGAAAATCTTGGTTGCACTGAAAAGGATTTCAGGAATTATAAAACAAAAATTGAAGAAGAGGAACGAGAGTTTGATGCAGAAAACATGGTCGAATTTTTTTGTTTAAAGAAACAAAAAGATGATTCATTCTTTTTTGACTATGAGCTTGATGAAGCAAATAGGCTTGTGCGATGCTATTGGGCAGATTCTATTGCTAGATTATCATACGATACTTTTGGTGATGTCATAGTATTCGATACGACTTACAACACCAACAAGTACGGTATGGTGTTTGCACCGCTTACAAGATTAAATCATCACGGTCAAACAATTATTTTCGGATGTGTCTTTTTAAGTGATGAAAAAACAGAATCATTCATTTGGTTGTTCAGTAAGTTGTTAGATTCTACGTCAAGAGGTGCTCCTCAAGTTATTATCACTGATCAAGATCCTGCAATGACGAAGGCGATAGCTCAAGTTCTCCCAGTAACTGTTCATCGGTATTGTATATGGCACATTTTGAACAAATTTTCGGTTAAACTTGATTCGGCAGTGTGTCGAGATAATTATTAGCATTTCAAGAATGTTATATTTAAATCTGAGACGTCTGAAGAATTTGACCAATGTTGGATGGAGTTGATACATAACCTTCAATTGGAAGACAATGCATGGTTAGGTGAAATATTTGAGATACGTGCAAAATGGATTCCGGCATATGTCAATAAATATTTCAGTGCTGGAATGAGTAGTAGTCAGAGAGCTGAAAGTTGTCATTCTTTTTTCAAGAAATACATTTCAAGGAGGAATTCTTTGAAGGGTTTCATCAATCGTTTTAATAGAGCTCTTAAACATCAGCGACATGAGGAATTAGTTGCGGATCATGCTGATGTGAATGAGAAACCAAAACTGAAATCTTTGTGGGCTATGGAGAAACAGATGGTGGAAGTATACACAAAAGAAATTTCATTATCTTCCAAAAAGAGGTGTTTGAAAGTACCGCTTACACTATAAATGCCACATTTGAGGATGATGATATTATTCTTTAGAGTGTACAGAGACCGGATGAGAACTTTTCAACAAGACGCAGACAAGTTTGTTTTAACAAACAATCAAATGATGTTTCTTGTTCATGCAGACATTTTGAGTTCAAAGGAATACCATGTAGGCATATGTTGGTATTTTTCCGTCTGAGACAGATCATACATCTACCTAGCCAGTACATATTGATGAGATGGACAAAAGATGCGAAAAGTTCACTGCATGATAAGTATGGTCAAGAAATGGATGATCCACATGAAATGGATTTGATGACACGCCATGCAAACCTATCCCATTTTTCGTCTCTTGTAATTGATGATGCATCGCTCACTGGTGAAGGCTCTTCGTTGTACATGAATGAGATGAAAGTGTTATATGGAAAAATTAAGGAGATTAATGGAAAATATGTCACCACACAATCACATAACAAAAGTTCGAAACACCCCACGAGTATAAGCAATCCGGCACATGTTAGAGCAAAAGGATGTGGACGACGGATTAAATCTGGTAAAGAGATTGCAATTTCACATAAAAGACTTTGTCGAGGATGCGGACTTCGGGGACAAGCACATGATAAAAGAAATTGTGGTTGAAGATTAATATTTGGTTGCTTATAAATGAAGAGAAAATTTGGGTATGCAAATTTGGTTGTTTAATTTTTCATGCAGCCTAGGCAGAGCCTGCCAGGCACCTCCCCAGGTGCCTCAACAAGCGCCTGGGCAAATTTTTTTTTTTTTTTTTTTTTAATCAACAATGGATGACGACAGTATCAATTTAGAACCATCGTCCAAAGATGAAATGGCATCTCAAGCTGGTAGTGCAATATGTAAGTATCGAGTAATTTTAAAGATTAATGAAGATTTTTTGATGTTTAAGTTTGATTTTCATTCATTATTAAGTTTGATTAAGATTCACTATTTCTTTCAGGATTGGAATTTTGCAAGTGAAGATCAGAATTTTTCAAGTGAAGAGTGACTTTAATTATGTTGCAATAAAAATACTATTTGGTTTAACTATTTTTGTAATGAATTTGTGGTTCAAGATTAATATTTGGTTGCTTATAAATGAAGAGAAAATTTGGGTATGCAAATTTTGCTTCATTAGATAGATCTATGCTTCAGATTAACCTTATTTAGAATATTAGTTTTATATAGTGTTCAGTGAAATGGGGTTGAGAGATGCCTTAAATTGTCAGCATCAGGATATATGGTGAACGCATCACATCTTTCATTGTGGTTATAGTTTCTTAACCAAATTTATTGTCAGATGCATAAAAGTGTTGTTCTTGGCTTCTTGTTATGGCTCTATTTCACTTATTTGGTGCTCTATTTTTGATGTTAGATAAGATACTTAAACTGTGTTTATACAATGTTCACCAGGCTAAAGTCTCTTGTGAGGTGTATGTAAATACAAACGACCAGATAAGATACCTATTATTGTTTTAGTTCTTGAAGTCTTAGATATGTACAATTGAACCATTGACAGTCTCAGATCTGAAGCAAAATATTTTTTTTTTTTTTTTTTTCAGACTGATTTCAAGGAGGAATTTTTTTGCCCGAGGGTGCCAGGCACCTCCCCAGGTGCCTCAACAGGTGCCTGGGAAATTTTTTTTTTTTTTTTTTTTTCAGACTCCTTGCATTGAATTTTTTTGCCCGAGGGTGCCAGGCACCTCCCCAGGTGCCTCAACAGGCGCCTGGGCAAAATATTTTTTTTTTCTTTTTTTAATTTAATGTAGCCCAGGCAGAGCCTAGGCAAAATTTTTTATTTTTTTTTCAAAAAAAATAACCCTCAAGTAGTTACTTTCAATTAATAAATAACAAGAGTTCTGTTTTGTATGTTCTACAAGTGCATAAAGAAATTAAAACAAATGGTACAAACTAGATTATATTGCTAAAATGTAAAATAACTCCTAAAACTATCACAAGCAAACATATGTAATAAACTATGTTAACTCTTTGCTTGTCTTCTTGTTGCTTTTCAATCAAAATCTTCAATATAGCATTCACATCGGACTTCAACTCTCGTACATTGCAATTTAATTCCCAGTTTGAGCTTATATTTTGTATTTCATCATCCCAAACAAAATTTCCACAATACGCATCATCCTGTAAACATAATATAAACATAATACATAAAGAATAAATCATTCAAAATAGTTTTTATGTAATACAATTCAGATTTTTGCAAACAAACCTTCATATTATAACATTTCCAATATTTTCTGTTTGGATTTTTTTCTGAACGAGATATCTTCGGCTTCATATAACCACCACATGCACATTTATGCTGAACATAAATTTCATTTGTGCTTGATGCTGACATTGAACCTAAAAATTACTATTAACATGGCTCAGATCCATCATGAAAATTTCCAACACAATACAATTTCACAGTTTATATCCAAACAGCATATGTTATATAAAATTATATGTGACAGTGAGACTGCAACAAATTAGACCCTCTTGGCTTCCCTTTATCACTGTAATAGGCATATCATTTTCAGAAAATTTAAGCATTTGCTCAATGCAATAAATTTATAGCATAGATCTAGTGAAAGAGAAGAATTCTAATGACTTGTTTTTGAAAGCTCATAGAATAGGAGCTAGACTACTCTGCAGTTACCAACTAGGGGAAGGTGGAAAAAGCAAGGGGTGAAACATGAGAGTGAAGAATATAATTTAGAAAAGAAGTTTCATTTAGAAAAGAAGTTTAATCACTTGTGAACATGCAAAACAATAAATCATGTAGTGCGTATTATCATGGCTAGAAAGCTTTTGTCCTCCTATATGTAGGTTTTTGAATTGTCCGAATCCATTTAGCCTCAAACCTCAGATGGATAGTGTGTTATACTGTATATTGTTAGCAAGTAGAAAGAATATCTTCCCTGTATTTATATTACCAATTCTATATTGCATATTATGTATATTGTTAGCAAGTATTCTCATAAGGCTGTAACTGTATTAGTCAATTGTAGGCAATTGATTTAGCTTATCTTTTTCAGGCAGAATTTGTCCCTTCACTGGGAAGAAAGCAAACAAGGAAAATAAGGTATCTTTCTCAAACCACAAGACAAAGAAGTTGCAGTTTGTGAACTTGCAGTACAAAAAGATTTGGTGGGAAGCTGGGAAACGCTATGTTAAACTTAGATTGTCGACCAAGGCATTAAAGACCATAGAGAAGAATGGACTGGATGCTGTTGCCAAGAAAGCTGGGATAGATCTTAGGAAAGAATGATGCAAATGCTTTGATTATTTACTCCTTTCGTTTCTGTTCCAAAGGCATGCCTAATCTCTGTATTTGAATCCATTTTGCTTCTATTCTGTTGAATTGTTTTAGTTTACATGTTACAGCCTAAAAGTTGTGTATAACCCTTTTGCCATATAATTGTGATCGAGGGATTCATGATTTAATTAACTCCAAATGTCTTCCTTTTCCATCTTCCTTGTGGATGACTAAACCAGGAATGTGAAGAATGGAACAAAACTACACAAACCATTTCCCATTTCCTACTTTCTTCAAACATAGTACTCATTTTGTTCTTGGTTTTGAAGGCATTTTTTTAACTAGACATGAAATTTTATTTTTATGCTACCTTTGAATACAATTTTGGGGTACGGGGGGTATAACTGAGATATGCATTACAGAGTTAATTGTCGCACCCATTTCCATATTGTCAATAACTCTGCAGTGGCTGAAATTATAATAGTATCAATGCTGAGAAACAATTAAATTTTATGATTAGAATCTCCTAATTTTTTTATGCATTTATAAGCAAAGAAATATTAACTATTACTGGAATACTGGTCTTATGAAAAACAATTAATATTAGAACTATATGACTTCGTGAAACAATGACCCTCATGGAACATGAGACCCATCCCATGCGAAACTTTTTAGCACTTCAATAATTGTGTAAAATATATATATATATATATATATCCACCTATTAGAAAGAAAAAAGTTTAAATCAAAATTCTTAATAGCATGGCAATACATTTATACAAAATTTCGACCCCAAGCACATAAAAAAGAGTCATAGACAATCAAGTGAAATCCAATCCCCGAAATAATTTGATCTATGGGCAGCATCGTTGTGGTAATGATTCATAATGCTAGAAGAATCATTACCGCAGGGCACAGAGGAGGAGGTCATATATATATTTCCGTGAGAAAGAAGAAAAGGCAATAATATTTCCGTAAAATCCACAACCCTAAACCCTAAAACCATTTAATCTAACCAGTGTGAAAAAACTAAAGATCACCATGCACCACTTCAACAATATCAAACAACAAATTCACAAACAAAACCTCATAAAATTCAAACAACCCAGAACGAAAACAAACCAAAAATTAAATGGACTCTCAGAAAATCTATTAGACCTGAAGACTGAAATCAGAAAATCAGAGAAAGAAATAACAATTATTTCTGTCGTACCTCGTTAGATTTCTGCCGCCGACTGATGCAGAGGAGAACCGCCGCCGCCGGTGCAGACGAAGCCGAGGAGTAACGCCGCCGACTGGCTCGCTAAGCCGTGCTCCCGTATTCGTCGCCGATTGCCTCTAAAAAGTGCCGCCGCCGATTGCTCCTTCCTTCCGTCGCCGGTTCCTTACCTTCCTCCGCCCGTTGCTCCTTCCGACTGGTGGCTGCGCACCGTGATCTCCCACGAGTGGCTGGCAAACCCGCTTCTCCTCCCAAGCCCTCCTCCCAACCCCGAGCCCTAAATCAATAAAAAATGGGAAAATTACAGAGGAAGCGGTGCGTTTTGAAAGCCCGAGCCCGAGCCAATTTTGAAAGTCAACAATTTTGACTAAGCTAAATGAAACGGTGCGTTTTGGCCCGTTTTCCTTCCTCCTGGCATCCGTTTCGCAGCCGTCAATTCTGGCACGCTAAGGAACCCGAATTCGGGCACCATAGCATCCCTGTATATATATATATATATAATTTGCTATAAACTCTAACAGTTGAAAATTTTATAGAGTCTCACTGTGACTTTTTTTCTATGATTTTTTTTTGTTTTTTTTTTTCATTTGGTTTTATAATATTTGATTTTGTATGATTATTTTTCACCTTTACCTGGACAATTAATTTTGTCTATGCATCATGTATAATCTAGTATGCACAATAAAGTGGAATATGTGTATGAATTTTGGAGTTTGAAATTCATAAATAGAAAATAGAAGAGAAATTAAAGCTCTTCGATGTTTGATGATAAACTAGGCTATATAATTTTTTTAATATTATCATTTATTATTTTTTCTGTATCTTATAGACATATATAATTTTAATTAAATAAATTAATTAATTTTTTATATCTTTCATTTACCGTTTCCAAACTCTTTACAAAATTAATTGAATTTCATTTAACATATATATATACATATATACATATATATATATGTGTGTATAACATAAAAAGTTTGGAAGGCATCCAAATAAGGCATATTATGTTATATTGTATTGTATTTTTATTAAAAAAAATTATCTAATTTTGATCTATTAAGTTTTCGCATGTAAAAGAACAAATTTTATATTTTCTTTGGCTAAAAAGAAAAAAAAAAATCTTCTTTATGCCTCACTTTTGTCAGTATGACTCATATTTAGATCTAACAATACATTATGTTACGCTCATATTAAAAAAAATTATCTAATTTTAATTTATTAAATTGTTATATTAAAATATATAAATTTAAAATTTTTAAAAATACTTATACATGAGTGTCATGTTATATTTTATATATATTGTGTAATTTTCGTGTTAAATTATTTTTACTTAAATCTATATTAAATTTTAGTTTTAAAATATAAATTTTTTTAAAAAAATACAAATAAATTTATATCACGTCAACTGTTATTTATGAGTCTTCACCAATATTGTTATAAACAGCAAATTTATGTTGGGAAAAAAAAACTAAACGGGAGTGCATTTTGGAAATTCTACAAGAAACGTACAAATCTCGTGGGAAAAATGAGAGAATAGAGAAGGGAGTACCGGCCTGTGATGAAGAAAAGCACGTGTTATTCGTGGTTGGGATAGGAGAGCTACGGTTACGTCGGAAAATTCAATGCTTGTTCACTCTCGCATTCTCTCAGGTTTTTTAATTTTCCTATTTTGAAAAATTAGAAAATATATAAAAAATAAAAATAAAAAACGGCTTCAGGCACTTGAGTAGCAGGACATTTCGGGCAGGGGAGTGCTTCATAGCTGTCAGGCTTCGGGCAGCCGACGACGTGTACGATTATTGCCCTTCTAACGTGCATGAGAAATTAATAAATTAATACGGTACATTTTACTGTTTTATTTTCAATTTTCTGCCTTTTTTTAATATTTCTTTTACTAAAGAAATGCATTTATAAATTTAGTGCGATAGTAAAATTATTAAAAATATATTTTCATGTAGGTGTAAAAGTTTTTTCCTAAATTTGTAATAAATAAAAAAAGTTGTCGTACAGAACTGATTTCTATTTACCTAAAAAAAAAACCCTAGTCGTTGTTTTGTTTTCTTTTAAATAGTTCATAAATTTTTCAAACGTAAACATAGTCCAAAAAGTTTCAATGGGATTCTCTATTTTTCCGATAGTGCTAGATCTTGTGGCATTTCCCGTCCAACTTATACCAATAATATATATATATATATATATATA
>QANX01000161.1:116504-129542 GCA_003254975.1 Ochetophila trinervis
AAAAAAAAAAAAAAAAAAAAAAAAAAAACTTCCACCCCATAAGGAAACTTGACAAATAAGGTTATGCACGATAGAATTGTTGATATTTAGCATATTTAAGAAATCGAAAATGTAAATAGCTAGATTGCATAAATGCACAACCTCAAATAAGGCTTTGTGTCTTTGTCGATCTATATATATATATATATATATAGTATGATCAATTTAATACTATAAAGCAAGTGTCACAACTATAAATAATGATATTCTATTAAATTCGAAGAAAATCAAGGATTCCAAATTAGGTAAATAGTTTTTTTTTAATTCTTTTTGTTTTCTGAAAATATATCTTCAATGAGAAACAAAAGCAAATAAAAATTTACAATTTGGAGATGAATAAAAAGTTGTTGTTATTGTTTATCCAATAAAACCAAAAAGAAAACCCAAAAAAAAGAAAAAGAAAAAAAGCTGTAACATGTAATTGAATTTTCTGATTATGAATTTATAATTATAGAAGAAAAAAAAAACCATACAAATTATGAATTTTCTGATTCTTTTGGCATTTAATTTTTCACCAAACATGGTCATATTAGAGTCTCACCCATGGACCAGTACCACCGGTTTTTTTTTTTTTGGGTAATAAACCAGTAATACTACTACCACTTTTTTTTTTTGGTTATCAGTACTCCTACCACCCCTTTTTTTCTGGTAATCCACTACCACCACTTAACAAAAGCTAGCCATGCTCTTTTCATTTTTATTTTTCGACTTTTGTCCCTTATGTAAAACTATAAATTTTTTTAACATTTACTAATTTTAATTAAAAATTATAGAAAATGAGGTGGAAAATATAAATATTAAAAAATCGAGAGCGTACATAATCAGAGGGTGGTTAAGCATATTAGTTATAGACTGGTGTCATCGTCTGCGAGACCACACCCATTTAGTGGCAATAAAAAAAATCTCTGGGCAATAACAAAGAACAGGTGACCGACGAAACCGGTAACCAGTGCCCTTTTAGAGAGAGCGAGAGAAAGAGAAAAAATGTTTATATATTCCTTCCTCTTGAAAATGGGGTCTGAAATGTTCCTTCACACGTCCCATCTTCTTCCTTTGTTTCTCTCTCTCTTCTATGGAATTACATAGTCGGCGATGATTTCGCTCCCAGACTTTCGATACATCGCCGACTATTTCACAAATGCAACTCCATAAGCCAGCTAAAACTTCTTCTTCCTCCTCTCTATACGCTACCGTTTAACCGCGCTTTCTTCTACACCGCCGGCGATCGGCGACTTTCTCCTGCGATTAGTAAAGGGGACGGAGAGAGAGAGAGAGAGAGAGAGAGAGAGAGCGAGCTTTTGATTCAGTCTGTGCCTTTACTTTCTCTGTTACTACCACTTCATTCTTCGACTTTCTCTGTTTCTCTCCGATTTTTTTTTTTTTTGGTATTTCTGAATGTGAAGTTTGAGCTCCGATTTTGTGCTTATGCGTAAATGAAAATCACTTACATGATCGATATTCGCTATTTGATGAACTGCTAGAAAAAAAAGTCATTGGTTCGAAGCTCAAAAGCTTTATAAAGCGAGCTGAGCTGAGTTTGAAGTTTTTCGGAGTGAAAAAAATTTAGCTAAAAATCGGAAAATTGAATTTGAAGGAGATACAAGAGCCATGTTAGATCTTAATCTTAATATGGTTTCGGCTGACGATTCAACTCAGAACGACGACTGGTCCATGTTCGTCGAGAAGTTTCCACAAGGCTCTGGAACCCAAATGGACGAGTCGGGGACATCGAACTCTTCGATCGTCAATGCAGACGCGTCAAGCAACGGTGGAGACGACGACTCATGCTCCACACGCGCCGCCGCCTCCGTAAACGAGGTTTACACCTTCAACTTCGATATACTGAAAGCTGGGAGAGAAGGAAACGACGTCGTCAGTGCTGTGACGAAGGAGTTCTTCCCGGTGAGTGGAGGAGTGGAAGTGAATGGGGATTTGAAGGATTTGCAGGGGCAGTCTTCGTCATCTTTGTCCTCGTCGATGAAGAACTGGATCGAGCTTGGGTGTGATCAGGGTGGGTCTGGGGAGGTGAGAGTTGTTCAGCAACCACAGCAGCAACCCCAACAGCAGCAAGTGAAGAAGAGCAGGAGGGGACCCAGGTCTCGGAGCTCGCAGTACAGAGGGGTCACCTTCTACAGGAGGACTGGGAGATGGGAATCGCATATTTGGTCAGTGAATTTTTCATGTTAAATTTCATGGAAACTGTACGTTTGTTTGTGCAGATAAATTTAGGATTTACCAATTTTTTTTTATTTCTTTTGTTGATTTAATTCTGTTTGGATTTGACTATTTAGTTTGCTTTTTTTTTTTTTTTTTTTTTGGGTATTTGTAGTTCAAATTTATTGTGTTTGTTTTTTATAAATAGATCTGTTGCTCTCTTTCCCATCTCTGTATGTAAGCAATTAATGAATTTCTGCGTTGAATCCGTTGTGTGGTTGGTCCCGTGAAGAATTTTCATTAATTTTAATCTGAAACTTGCTCTGCCTTTTTTTTCCCCTTTTTTCGTGCAGGGATTGTGGGAAACAAGTATATTTGGGTATGATTTTGATATCTTTTGCTGGATCAATTTCAAATTCTTTTAATTATGAAAGTATGTTTACGTGATTCTATTCTTGGAATATTAACATGAACTATGATATTTGGGTTTATGTAGGTGGTTTCGACACTGCCCATGCTGCGGCTAGGTATACTTCTTGTTAGTTACTCATGAATTTAGCTTCATTTTCGAATGCTTTTGAAAAATTGTAAATTACATCAGATTAGAAAATATTTGTCTATATACTTTTTTTTTTTTTACTTGGGTTTCTTAATCTTTAGAGCCTATGATCGAGCTGCTATTAAGTTCAGGGGAGTTGATGCTGATATCAATTTCAATCTCAGTGATTATGAGGATGATTTGAAACAAGTATGATGCACGTCTTTTTAGATATTGCTGAATCCATTTCATTTTTAATGGTGGGTATGAATAGGACTAAACTTTTCTCTAATTAATGGGCAGATGAAGAACTTAACCAAGGAAGAATGTGTGCACATACTGCGTAGACAAAGCACTGGTTTCTCGAGGGGGAGCTCAAAATATAGAGGAGTGACACTACACAAATGTGGTCGATGGGAAGCTCGAATGGGACAGTTCCTCGGCAAAAAGTGAGGGAACTTTTTTATTGAATTTAGAATTTCTATTTGCTATGTTTGGAGTGCATATAGAATTTTATGGCTCTATTGATGTGAACCGAGAAATGTTTCAAATTGATTCGCAATGGGTTGAATTGTTTTTTACTTGTATGGGGAAAGAATCTAAGATGCCTATTTCAAAAGAAAAAAAAAAAAAAGAGATTGGGGACCGTGTTTTCATCGTGGAGGTTACGATGCTTGCCTGCAGGTATATATATCTTGGGCTGTTCGACAGCGAAGTAGAAGCTGCAAGGTCCTAATGATCATGAATTACACTCTACCTGACACTGAATTTATTACCTTCTCAACCTCATTAGGGTTCCTTCCAACACGTCTCCCTTTTGATTTTCTGGAAACCAGGGCATATGACAAGGCTGCTATCAAATGTAATGGAAGGGAGGCTGTCACCAACTTTGAGCCAAGAACATATGAAGGGGAGATGATCTCTGAGACCAGTAAAGAAGGTGATATCACTTATCTCATCTGTTTTTAAGGAACTTATCATGATGGATTTTACAGGACTTGAGTGGATTTTTTCTAAGTTGCTGTTTGAATGTTTCTGATGTAGGTGACAACCACAATCTTGATCTCAATTTGGGGATATCAACCCCTTCATTTGGCGATGGTCAAAAGGAAAGCAAGAGGCATTTTCATTTCAACCCTGGTCCTTATGATTTGCACAGTGGAAAGTTTTCAAAGGTAAAATTTTAACTAAATTATGTGAATTCCTGGATTGATTTGGGGTCTCAGATATAAACACAAAGTATACCCAGTGCTGAGGGAAAATTTTTGTATTCATCCTTTTATTGGCTGTCAATTATATTATTGAGTTGCTTTTTCTTAAACCCCCCACAGCGGCCCCCCCCCCGCTTGATACCCTGTTATGTAAATGAAACATGTGACTCCTGTCCTTTTGATATAGATTGAATCATGCTCTTTTCAGATAGAGAACCATGCTAATGCAACATTGCGGGATCCACCTTTTAAAGGACTTGTTATGGCATCAGAGCAGCCTTTGTTATTGAATGGCGTATATCCTAACTTCTTTCCAAGTGAGGTAAATTTATATCTCTAATAACTCCTGTTCAATTTTCTTGACTCTTTTGAATGTATACTATTTCTCCCTTGGTCCGACTTATTTTCATCTATGTAATGTTGTTTTTTTTTTTTGGTTAAATCTATGTAATGTTGTTATACGTACAATAATAACCACTTCTTAATTTTGACTAACCCCATACTGGATCATATTTTTAACTCATGGAATTTGAGGGAACTCATCAATTTGGAAAATGAAAGCTATCAGATTAAAATGTCAATTCATGTTTGAATGGTTAATACAGAAGTGCATATTTCACGGTTAAAAATCGTTATTTGGCTGCAACTCATACCACCAACTGACTTTGTTTAATTGATGAACAATAACTACTGCTAAAACTATGCAGGTCGCTTGATATCACCTAGTTATGTTTCTGAAGCAGAAAGTGCACTTATTTTTGCAGTAAAAATTGATTTTACATTTTTTAGCGTTAAAAAAACGAAAAAAAAAAGAAAAAAAGTATCGCAGCATGAGGTGTCATATACTCTTTACATCAAACAACGATGAAAATATTGATTTTTAGTACAGGAGTTGCCTTACTGATCTTCTAATCTTTTGACAGGAAAGAGCAACAGAGAAACGAAGTGGATTAGGTTCTTCTGAAGTACTTCCCAACTGGGCATGGCAAATGCATGGCCAGGTCTCTGCAACCCAAATGCCATTGTTGTCTACTGCAGCATCATCAGGATTCTCATTTTCAGCTGTTCCTCCCTCCGCTGCCGTTCTTCCATGCAAACCTTCAAACCCGACAGCCCTCAATCTCTGTTTTAGCTCCTCTCCAGCTGTCCACTGTTCCTCTCAATACTGTTACCAGGTGAAGCCACCAGAAGCACCTCCATAACCTCTCTCCCTAAGAATTAAAGGGGAGTCTTAAAACCTGTGTTCTTCAAATTCTTTGTATGATTCTAATAGGGATTTGATATACGCTACAACTTGATTTCTGACTTCTTTTCAAGCCAATTACCACATTTTTGGATACATCTATGTTAAGAAAATGCTAATTGTATCTGCATTTGTTTTGTATAAAATGGCATCATCAACTTAAATTTTCTTCATTATTTGAACCTTTTGTGCTACTGTTTGGATTTGTTGAGAAAACTGGTTTCATTCTTACATTCCTTTGCTAAGGAGACATATATTATGAGACAAAGCTACAGGTAATTTAATTAAAAAGTTGAGGACGAGTGTTTGATTATTTAGAATCATTGGATAATATGTTATATTAAATTATATACATTAATATGTTTAATTTAACGAATTTAAATGGTTTGGTTCATTTATTTTCAATAAAAAAATTAACACCTGAGCAAAATTATATACTATATATGTGCTTAGTATTAAAAAAATGATATTTATGAGTTGCAGAGTTGGAAAAATATTGAGTTAGCAAGTTTCGAATTTAGATTATTATTTAAAAAAAGCATAGGACACCCCACATGATATGATTATTGTCCAAGAAAAGCCATTTGGCAATACTGCAGAACAAGTTTATTAGTTTTATATGTAGATTTGATACATTTTAATATGATATATTAATATGATATAAATTTATATGAATTTTTGAATATTTAAATTTGTATATTTTAATACAGTATGAATATAAAATTTATCTTCACATGAAATAAAGTCGCAAAGTTTAAATTTATTATTTTAACATAAAAGTTTATATATTAAATTTAGATAAGCAATTATAATATAATACGGCAAAATACGTTTACCAAATCTACCTAAGAGGTGATTTTACAATGCTTAATGTATGAGATAGATATTATACGTCTTTGGTGATTTCTCAGGCTAAGTGTTTTTGGGTGCTTTTTCCTAATCCTGTTAGTCCAGACCTTTATTTGGTAGAATTGATATTTTGTTTGGTTATTTGTCAGTTTAATGGTTCCCACATTCCTCGGAGCAAAAGCCATAGTAATTGATTAGGCACTGCAGCAAAAGAGTAGGCCTGTGCAAGTACAAATAAATGCATGCGACATTTTTAGTGACAGTACTGCATTTCAGGTGCTGGTGAACATGCTATAGTAAAGGAATTTGAAAAAAAAAGTAGAGAAATTTAGCTAGACATTTTCTTGCAAACTATACTGAAATTTTTATTCCAAATTTTTTTCTGGATACAAACGAGAACAAGGGCTCCTTATATAGAAGGAGAAGAGGAAATACAATTATTACAATACTATTCTTTTACCTTTTGGAAAAGCAGAAAGCAAAAGCAAAAGCAGGAAACATAATTATTATACTCTGAAAAAGCAAAAGCAAAAGCAAAAACCACCGAAAGAGGGGAATCTAGAACATGGGAGTCACATGCTATTCTGACTAGGAGAGATATTGAAGTTTCTGTAGTCTGGGTCGTTAGAATCAATGGACCCCATTCCCATATTTATCTTCTAGTCTCTGTAGGAGTTAGACAGTGGGCTAGATGGGCCGATATCAAGATCCATGTCAATGTCTTCATTTGGGTTTTGAGAGTCCTGTAAATATTCTGGAGGTACTTGAGAGAGGTCTGTTGGTCTATCCAAAGGAATACTGTTTGCAAGATTTTGATTTGTGGATGTAGATGGGCCTGAGTCATGAGAACCCTTATCAGGAACAATAAAAACTTCATCTGGACCAATATTGTTTATTTCCATAAGCATGGTCTCAAGTTCAAGCCTTGGGATGGTGGAGATACGAGTTGTACAAATGGTGGCCCATTCATAAGCCATCCCCTGAGCTTAGCAGTTGCTGGTGGTCTTGTTGAAATAGTAAGGCCTGTGGAGTATAAAGACAAAAGACATCTCTTTTTGTTTAGCTGGAGGCTGCGTCCAGATATGTTTATGTTGAAGGATTTTGTAGAGTTCTTCTCTCCACCAGGTAAGACCGTGAAACCATTCTAGGAATGTTCATAGGAGAGAATCATGATTAGCTGTATCAATGAGTTGATCAACAAGAGGTATGGTGGAGAAAACTAAGGCAATAGAATGCTCTGTTACACAGCACCATAAATACCAGAACAATTCATCAGTGAAATCTTGGTCTGGATTGATATAAAATGGGACCACACAGTAAAGAGTTTTATCTTCAAGATAGTCTTTGAAAGGTTGGTCCATGGAGTGGAGGACATGATGGAGATAAAGACTCCTGTGGTGCTGAGCATAATTAAGAATCATTTGAGGGGGAAACTAAGGACTGAGGACCGAAGGAAGGTTTCTCCGGATGGTAGCTCTGTCAGGAAGATAGGGAGGATTAGCCATAATAATTAAGGGAAAGGATAAAATGTGAGAGATAAGCCTCATCGGCTGAGGCCTTGACAGGAGATCTGCAACAATATTCCCCTTTCCTTTCAGATGTTTGACAGAAAAGTCATATTTAGCGAACCAATCATTGAGCCTCAAAACTTGCTTGTCTGGAAGGGCCTTATTCTTGAAATCAAGAACCTTTGGAAAGGACGAGTTATCCATGTGGATTAGGAAATTGTATCCGAGTAGTGAAACTCAAATTTTTTAATACCATATTTAACCGCTAGGATTTCTTTGTAAATGGTGTGGTAGTGTTTTTCTGCCTGGCTAAACTGTCCACTAGCATGGCCGCAATAATGGCGTATTCCTTTCTCATCCTATTCCAGGAGAATGGCTCTCCAATAATCATCACTAGCATATGTCTGGAGGATTCTCTGCCCTGTACCAGGAATCTTCAGGGGAGGAGAATTTTGAGCTATTTTTTTGAGTTTTTTAACGGCCTTTGTCTGGGTATGGCTCCATGGTGGATGATCTTTCTTTAAGAGAGCAGAAAGTTGACTGGTATGCTGAGCCACCTGGAGAATGAAATCTCTAACATAATTAATAATTCCAAGGAATTGTTGAATTTTTTAGCAGAGAGATTTTCATTCGGAAATTTGGTCAACTCTTTTGTCAAATGTTCTCCAGGTTGGTAGATTCATTCTCTAATATGGAGGCCGAGAAAGTCAATGGAAAACTGGGCTAGAAAGCTTTTTTGTTCTGAAAGCATGATTCCATATTGTTAAGCAAGGTCATAAAATTGATTTAATAAGGCCAGATGGTCTTCAGAAGTTTCTGAGAATAACAAGATATCATCAATGTAAATAAGGGCTTTTTCAAGAATGAGCTCAAATATTTTCAACATGGTTTTTTGAAAAAGGGAGGGAGCGACTTTCAGCCCAAATGGGATGACTGTCCATTGGTATTGAGCATTTGGGATGCAGAAAGCAGTCTTGGGCCGATCGGTAGGGTGAATACCCACTTGCCAAAATCCAGCTTTAAGATCAAATTTGGAGAAGATCTTTGCTTTGTGAAGTTGAGCAAAATGGGGATGGATCTTAGGAAGAGGAAACTTATCATCTTTTAGGAAGAGATTGAGCGGTTTGTAGTCAATGAAGAGTCTCTTATTTTTTCGAATTAATTCAGATCTTTTCTCAACATAGAAAGCTTGGCAAGCCTAATCAGAGATAGTAGGCTCTATGAGGCCTTGGGCTAGTAGCTGAGAGCATTCTTCTATGGCCAAAGCAAGATCTGCAGGAGTAATGCCCGGATGAGTGGCCTTCGTAGGATTAATATCTTCATTTCTCTTGAATGGAAGGTGAATGAAGAAATCCTTGTTTTTCCATAGAGGAAAAGAATGCTTCTTTTTAAATTCATCATGGGAATTTGCACACAGGAGGAGGAGATTAGACTGTATCTCAGAATATTTATCCTGGACATATTGCAGAGAAAACAACTTAGAGACACTAGTATAAGATTTAAACTGATTCTTATACCTGATTCCATGAGGGAGAATTCTGAGATGTTGAGCTTGGAAATAAGTGTCCATGCCGATTAAGAAATCTTTATCAAGAAGATTGCTTCCAAAGACACGATTCCAAACAATACAGTCAGGAAAGAACTTGATTCCTATCTTTCTCTTAGTGATGAGCTCAACTTTGAAGATTTTATCATCAGCAGCCTTGAAATATTCCTCATGTTCTGTCTAGTGCTCTTTTGGAATGACAGAAGGGTTCATCATAGTTTTGTGTTCTCCAGTATCCATATAAGCGATTAGCTTAATAGGATTATTGTATTTTGAGAGCAGGAGATCTATCTTAACATTAGGAATTGGAGGAGTGAGTTTATCAGCTTGATAAATCTGTTCAATCTTGTATAGAGGCTCATAAGAGCTGTCAGAATCTTAAGAGGAACTGTCATGAATGGTGAAAATAGTATCCTTATCATCACAAGATTGTTCTTCATAGAGAGACTCAATATCAACATCATTATCTTTGAGGGAGTGATGAAGAGACTGGAGTTGTTGAACTAGGCGAGCTGATTTTTATTGCTTATTGGGGCAAGTTTTTGCAAAGTGGCCTCTCTTTCCACAGATATAGCAGGTGTCCGATTTAGGTTTCGAGCCTCTGTCTTTTCTCTTGAAAAATATGATCTTTCTTTTGAAGGGGAACCAGCGCTTTTTCTTTTTAGAGAAATGGAAGTACTTTTGGGAATTATTTTTCTTTTTTTGTAGCACAAGTACACTTCTTCTCTTTGCATTTAATTTGCAGATAAGGTTTTTTGCACAGCTTGTTGAATTTGGAGTCTCTGTTCATGAATCGGGACCAGTATGAGTGTTGCTCACAAATTTTTTCTAAGACTATCATGGTCTTTTGGTGAATTTCTCCAAGGGATATTTGAACGAGACTTTTTTGTTCGGAGGCAATCTCCCTCTCTAGTTCCGGTTGGATTTCCCCAGGGAGGGAAATGACGTAGACCTATCTGAGTTCAATGCTATCAAAGCCATTGAGGGAATAGAAGAGTTTGGACATCCTCTGGTAATGGGTGTCAAGGTCTTTTTTCTTCAAGGAACAACATTTCATGGCGAAGTAGTCTTTTCGATTTTGCTGCTGTTGAGGTTGGCTTTTTCTAAGAAACTGAAAGCGAAACTCTTCAATGGCCTGGTTTGGAGAGAAGCTTAGGAATTGTAATTGCTTATATTCTTCCAAAGATTGCCACTAGTCACGTAAAAATCCTGTGGTTCTTAACATAAAGTCAATCAAGATGAGCTTGGGATTCGCATCTGGACGAACGACCTGATTATCCATCCATGCGGAAAATTCTTTAAATTTAGCTTCCCATTGATGAGGGGGAATGTCATCTAGAGAGAAATAAGGACCATAGTTGTTTTTTAGAAATTCTTCCTTAACACTAGCAACAGGATTAGGAATAGTTGCATTTGTTTCTCCATAGTCTTTATCAGAAGGGATTTCCACTATTGGGTCAGGATGAGTGGTGCTAGAAGTTGGTTCTGGATCTGTCATCAGGAGTTCAGTGATGTTGGCCAGATCTTCTTCACTGCTATTGGAAGAATCAGTGCATGTAGAGGACATATAGCTTGGCTTTTTCTGGGAAATCGCCATGTGCTAAGGAGGAGGTTGACTAGAAGTGGAAGGACCATGGTGGAAGGCTGGAGAAGCCTAGAACCTAGGTCTTGGAGAGAGTCTTCTTAGTGGAAGAGAAAATAAAGGCTTGTCCTGTGGGAACTTCCGAAGAAGCTCATATGTCATTGTTGGAATAGTCCTGTGAGCATTATGAGCTACAGCAAGGGTAAGAAAACTCCCTCGAGATCCTTGAGATTTGAAAGGAAAAGATCTGAGATCTTTGTTCTTAACGTTTTCAGTAATTTGCCGGAGCTGTGCTTGAAGCTGTCTGATTTTTGACTCCTTTTCTTGGAACTCATGGCCAAAAGAGTTTTGGCTAATGAGTCGGTGAAGGTCAACAGTCAGAGAGTCAATCTTTTGAACCAGATCATGGTAGAAGAATTGAAGCTCCTCAGATAGCGAGCTAATCTTTTCTTCAGTAATAAGATTTCCTTCAACAAGCCTGTCAAGCTTGCTGTCAATATGCTAGAGAGAAACATAGTTATTTTGGATGGCAGCCGACTGCCAGTTAAGAACTTCTTCTCTAGAGGTCAACGGGGCCATTTCTCCTGAAGGGAGAACTTTCTTTGGATGAACGAAAAGATGTGTGGCCGTCGGGGCTTTAAGGAAAGTTGGGAAATCTTCATCATAAGTATTTTGAGATCTCATCATCATACAGGGGACAGGCTGAGCCATAGCAGGACTATGGGAAGGCTTCGACTTACAGCTTTTTTTTAGAAGATGGGTGATGTCCCGGATGGAAGGAATGAGAGATTTCTTCCATGGAGGAATCCATGGGAAATCTGGGTCATTAGGGTGGTACCTTCTTTGAATGACTGATGGCTCGCACCCAGACTTCTTTCTGCGTCTCCTAGGGACATAATCATCATCATCGGAATAATCATCACAACTGCAGTCAGGATCACATTTTTCTGGGGCAGTATCCTAGATGAAGTGACTATTGATTTTATCCACATAAATTTGTCTGCCATTAGGAAAAAATTGGGAAACATGAATTTTTCCTTCTGTATTGACAGGGATGATGGCCATGGACTGGGCAAAAGGAAGAGTTTCTGAAGTAGAGACTTAAGAGTCAGAAACCTCTTCAAAAACTTTGTAGGTAGTCTGAATGGTACCGTCTGAGAGTTTCTGGAAGGAAGAGACAAGTGCCTGAAAAATAGAAGGGGCCTGATGATACTGTTTTTGAAGCTTTTCGTAGTTCGTCAGCCAGGTGGATGGCATCCTCTTCAGAAGCTCTTCTCTGCAAAGGGCAGGAGGAAACTGAACGATGGACAAAATATGTGGCTGATCTGCTGTAACAAAGACAGGGCCAGCTTCTTGCACATGAAGGCAAAGATTTATGGCATGGTCTTGAAGTCTGTAAATCAACTAGTGGTGAATGGTAGCAGCATAGGCATATCCAATATGAAGGGCTCCCTGAATCTGTACTTGTATTTGGAGAGCTGAGGAGAGATTTGGATCTCTGAGAGGCATGTTGAAATTTGGATAGAAAGTAAGCATGATGCTACCATTGTGTAAAGATGTGGTGGCGGATCCTATAATAGCATGTTCATAGGTCATGAACGTTGTGTTAAGGAGGGATAACCAAGAGGTAGCAGAAATATTTGGACAACCATGGAAGTTGAGAATGATACGGATAGCCCCAAAATGAATATGGGAATATCCTTCACTTAACCATTGGTTGCTGCAGTCCTGGGGGATCTCAAGAGTTATGTACTGTTCAGCTGGAGAAGCTGAAACGAGACAATGATCCAATCCAGTTGACTGGATAAGCTCCTTGGTATGCACTTGTCTTGGAGAAATAAGTTGTTTGATAGATCGTACGTGCCTTTTGAAGATGACATAGGGACTGATAAGAGGCTGTTTGGTCCAATCTATCTGGACACCTTCGGGAACATATGTATATTCCAGAAGATTAGTTATACTGCGGGAATGAGTAGTAATATTTTGAGGTGGTATAGATAGAGAAGAAGATGATCTTAGCAAAGAGTCATCAGAAGATGTAGAGGTTGAAGAGTGTATAGTAGGTAATGGAAAAGGAACAAAACTAGTAGATCTTCGAGCCGGTTGCATGGTGAAAATATTTCTTTCTCTTTGTTACCAAAACTATAAAATGTTCATCAAACTAAGACATGATAAGTACAGGGCATTGTTATACCGATACACGAAGTCTGAAGTCACAAGGACAACTTCTTCTAGGTACTGGTTTCCAGCCAATATACCCATTCATGACCCAAGTTAAGGCTCTGATACCAACAATTATTAATAATTATTAACAAAAACTAAACCATTATCAAAATAAAGGCCAGACTATAGTAAAATTTCAAAAAAA
>QANX01000163.1:0-51114 GCA_003254975.1 Ochetophila trinervis
GTTTATATATATATATATATATTTTAAAAAGGATGGATTTGTTTTTCAATTTATAATATATAACTAGAACTTGCAAGCTAGGAACGCACATTACAAATTATCTAACATGCATATATATGGAAACATAACAAGTTTGTTTTGAATACATATAATATTATATGCCTCCTCGAATGGTAGAATAACAAGATGACGGGGCCACACCACGAATGATCTTTCAGCCTCTTTAACATATTGCATGCCAAAAGAGGGTACAGGTAACAATGCAGTAAGATCAATCGCTTCATTCAGTGACACTCTAACGTTGTCTAGTCCCAATTCTATACTATGACAAACTAAACTAACCGCTGTCAAAGTCCTGGTTGCCACAACGTTATCTCGTGTCCCTTGTGCAAGTTCACATACAATATCCTGCATTTCTCGGACATGTTAGAAAACGTCAGCGGGTTATAACAATCAAAATTAAGAATATATGGTATTTTCTTAATAATGGTACATGTATGTACCTCATGCTGTACAGATGGAGGATCAGTAGCTGGAACAACCGATGCAGGAGGAACAAACTAAGTGCTCAAATCAGTGACGTCATCGGCTCGAGCACTGCTCGAATGATCTGCTGCATGACATGATTCTTGTGTGGCTGATTGCGGTGGTATGTCAAGCCCGCATGCAACAGCAAGATCACATACGTCGTCCACTACCCTTTTCTCATGGCAACGTCTAACAAACTACTCAAAACATGCTTCAATTTCTCTATCCTCGCATTCTACCTTTGGATATTTGCATCTACATCGAGTTCCTTCTTGTTCTTTTGTGTGCTTTACCACTGTGTTTTGAAAAAATTCTGACATTTTACCCTTGTCCCTTTCCTCAAAGCCAACCAGGATAATCCTCGAACCCAAGGGCTTATGTAAGCACATCATTTGGAGGAAAGGCATCAAGAATGCCTTGAGTGACATGCTGCTGTAAAGCATGCTACAAAAAACAAAAATGCATGAAAAAATATTAATATGGTTAATTATGCATAGGATTTATTTAATTTAAATGACCACTAATTTTGGTAATTATATAATTCACAATGTTGTCAACAATTCACTCAACCTCCGGATTGTCTACTTGTTCATCTTTCTTCGTTCTTGTGTGAATCCATAGCTCTTCACGCTCGATCGGTTCAGTGGTGCCTCTCTCAGCTTGCTGCAAATTTAGACATGCATTAAACATATGGAAATAGTAAATATTCGATAATTAAATTAAACTTAATCTTATAGTGTATGCGTGTATACATCATTTATATATATTACGTACCAACTGCACCTCCAAATGCGGATATCCTCTACAGCCAAGTCGATGGTGATATTTGTTGCCTTGCCGTACTTCCTTTCGATCCGCACTTAACTTCTGTAATTAATGTTGACATCATATATTTTCATATACAGTTAATGTTCTATAAAGTTTTTGACATGTGCATACATAATTAAATATTCTATACCAAATTGGATATTATTTTTACCTTGAAGTCTTCACCAAGCCTGTGGATGATAAATAAATCCCAGTCTTCTTGTATGATGAAAGAATACGTGTCAGTTGGTGGGTGCTTGAACAGCTCGGGGTCTTTCAAGTATGGGGTCACATATGTGTCAAACAGTTTGTGCTTAAACCTCCTCCACTTTCCAGCGTAACTTCTAAGAGTCTGGTCCTTATGAGAGTCATCCTTCTTCGAACAACCCTATAACAACATCAATGTAGCATTTAGCAAAAAATTGACATAATGTAATTCAGGTTTAGGGTTATATATGCCATGGTATATTACCTTTAATGCTTCCCATAGGTTATCTTTCAATGCTAGAGACATATCGTTCCAGCTTTTAATGCAAATTGGTATCGTGGAACGAGTGATTGAGCCCTCCAAGTTGACCATCCTCACAGCTTCCTTGTTTAGGGGAGCTCCATGCTCATTGAACTGTAGGTGCAACTGCTTTGCATCGGCTTCCTTTCTAAACTCTTTTAACGTTGTAGGTCCTTGACCTTTTCGCTTAGGTATTGGAACACTTGGAAAGGCTTCATCCTCGATGGATAATGGCTCATCGGGAGGAATATTAATATCATCCTCATTCGGATTCATTAATCTGTAACACACAACGCAGTCACAAAAACATGGAACCATGCATAATATGTTAAACGGTCCTAATTTAAATGCCTTATTGTTATAGTCTTTCAAGTATGGTGTGTCGCCTTTTAATTTAAATGCGTCGCCTAATTACTATATAGTTTTTGGTGTCCTAAGTCACATACTATTGGTTACATTTTAATTGAATGAATGCATGAATTGACAAAAAAAAAGTGAGGAGTTGAAAAACTTAATTGCGTCGCCTATTCTTATGTTTTAATGGTCTACATATGTCACGTATTGCTTACAATGCGTCTCCAATAATACATACAGTTCTAATATATATTATGGAAGGCATAATGTTCACCTACAAAAATATAAATTGAAATAAAAGCTTTAAACCGTAAATACTTTTATCCATATATATTTTCATGTTCACCTATATATCAACAAACCGTATACATTTGTTTTTGTGAAGTATAACAACAAAACTCATGAGATTTATCATAGTATGACAACAAAACTCATAGGATTTATTTAATTTATTCCAATCAATTACATCATAAAATTACAAACACTCAAAACCGTATACAACATCCATTTATATACATTGAATAAACATACAAAGAATCATATTAAATACATGCACTATTTTCTAACATAATCGAATTTATCCATCTTTTAACAAAGATAGTAAAATAAATTTGGTCAAATAATATAGGAATTGCATACTTGGGTTTGAGCGGTGGCGGCGGCGGTAATGGACCGCGACAGTCCAGCGGGGAGAGAGTTTGAGAGGAAGATAGTCCGGCAGCGGCGACAACGACGGCTTGTTTTTCTGAAGTATGAGGCTGGATTTGAGTTTAGCGGTGAGAGAGGAAGATAGTGGGGGTCGGTCAGTTAGATAGGGGGGGGGGGGGGGGGGAGGGGGGAGGTGGGGAGAGAAGTAGCCATTAATTTGGTTGGTGGGAAGTTGTCCCGCCATAAATTTTGTCCAAAAATTTCGTACATGGTATATTAATAATCATTATAATAATACATTTAGATATATATATATATATAGCCTGAAGATATTTATTAAACATTAGAATTTGATATAAATTCATGCATACATACAGTTGTATTTCTTTTCATATACAGTCTAATTCTTGAAATTATATATTGTAGTTAAAGAGAGTAAAATATTTCAATATTAAATAATAATAATAATAAAATACAATTATTGGCGATGCTAGTGTCTCCAATAATACAGTATTGGCGACGCTAGTGTCTCCAATAATATAGTATTGGCAACACCAACGTCGCCAATACCCTTTTTTTTTAAACATTGTTTTTAAGTACGAATTATGGTTCAAAATGTAAAATCAATCATATATGGTATCATATATACATAGATATATATATATATGTATAGTGCATACTAAACACTGTAATTATACAACTGTTGATGCATGAATGCATGCATATAAATTGACATATTAGCTCTAACAATTTGCATGCAATATCTATACTTTGTATGCATAGTTAATAAAAATTATGTGAACAAATTGTATAATTGATATGTTATGCATACATACAGTTGTATTTCTTTTCATATACAGTTCAATTCTAAAAATTATATATTGTAGTTGAAGAGAGTAAAATATTTCAATATTAAATAATAATAAAAATACAATTATTGGCGACGGTAGCGTCCCTAATAATACAGTAAATGCGACGCTGGCGTTGCCAATACACCTAATTTTTTTAAATAAGTACACATTATGAAACAGAAATTTTATAAATTAAGGCTCGTAAATATTTATTACATAATTAAATTACATATTCTTTTCATAGCCACATCCCTTCACAATCTTCACGAATATAAACTTCGTCATAGTCTTTGTCACTGTTAACATGAATGTTGTGCTCCACACATGGGAGACGATCGGCAAATGGGATATGATCCGTGGGAGTGTCTTCGTCGTTATCATCTTGTTGAACATCATCAACAAATACATCACCCAGTGATGGAGATAGCACTATTGACCAACGTGGATCAAGTTGATCCTCAATGTAAAAAACTTGCTGCGCTTGTGAGGCCATGATGAATAGATCTGATATGTGACCTAACTTATTAAAGTTGACATATGTAAAGCCTAAATCATCAATTTTCACACCGATACTAATGTCAACCCAATCACACATGAAAACAGTGACGCAGAAATGAATGTAATTGACATCCCAAATTTCTCTTACTTTACCGTAGTAAGTCATATTCGCTAAAATAGGATTTTTGTCTTTTGCTGTTGCATAATGCATACCTTGGGCTACTATCTTCACTCCACTGTTTTGTGTGACACGTTTATTGTCTCTTTCCACAATGTTGAAACAAACCCTTTTAATGATATAACCTTCATGCTTCATTACCACCCATTGTGGACCCTGTGCAAACCACCTCAATGTGTCATCCACATTACAAGTCAGTTTACATCGCTCGGCATCAACCAATTAACATCACATATTGAACGTAATTAGAATATTGAGGAGCAGTAAATAAATCATGCACCAAACAATTAAAAGATATATTTTAAATTAGCTATACCTTATCACGCAATTAATACATAAATGTGCAGTTGTGTTTGTCTTGAATCCATTTTGCCATATTTCCTCTGTTTCTTTTATCAGCTTTTAATGCTTCTAAATGAAAACTAACAACACACACAACACACAAAAAATTAAATCGTACTATATTCATGCATTTATATACATGCAATATGCAATAGATATTGACAATAAAAATCTTTAACTCCTATATGGCTCCACCTCCGGGGAATTTGAAAGAATTCTGGTCATATGGACTTGCTCCCAAAGCTTTTGATCAATTTGGTACATCTTTCCACCTTTAATAGGGGCACCGATATCCTCACTGTCATTCAGCCTTTGATATCTGCCAATAGGGTTCCCAATTGTGTGTCTAACCCTCGTTGGTACTCACTACAAAACTCGATTGCTTTTTCAGCTACATAACTCTCAGCGATGCAACCTTCTGGTTGGTTTTTGTTGCAAACATAACTCTTCAATATCTTCATGTATCTCTCAAATTGGTACATCCATCTGAAATGCACTGGTCCACACAATCAAACTTCTCGTACAAGGTGCATAGTTAAATGAACCATTACATCGAAAAAGAATGGTGGGAAGAACTTTTTCAGCATGCACAATGTCCTCACAAGATCACTATGTATGGCATCAAATGATGCAGTCTCGATTGATTTTTTACATATTGAATTAAAGAAAAAACAAAATCTAGCAATTGCAGCTCACACGTTTGTAGGAAGCACAGGAAGTATTGCAAGAGGCAATAGTTGCTGCATCAACGTGTGATTATCATGGGACTTCATCCCTACTAGCTTCAAGTCATCCATTTTCACAATATTACAAAAATTTGATGAATAACCATCTGAAACTTTTAGCTTTGCCAAACAGCGACAAAATATATGTTTCTCTTATTTGGATAACGTATAACATGTAGGAGGCAAAAAAGTTTGTGCGCCATGTACCGACAAGGCCAGTTCAAGCCGAAGGCCCATATCCACTAAATATAGCCTCGCATTTATTTCATCTTTTGTCTTACCTAGAATATAAAGCAATGTACCTATTATACTTTTGCAAACATTTTTCTCAATATGCATCACATCCAATTTGTGGCAAATATGGAGATATTTCTAGTACTGTAAGTCAAAAAATATTGACTTTTTTTTCCAACAGTGTTCAATGTCATCTCCAATAAATTTTTTACCTATCCCTGTGTCATCAAAAGTACAAGCATTAAGCTTTTCCAAATTTCCTCACCAGTCAATGGTATTGGAGGCTCTCCGAATTCTTGAAACCCATTGAAAGTCTTTTTTTGCTTTCGGTATGGATTATTATGAGGTAGGAATCTTCTAAGCCCAACAAAACTCATTTTCCAGCCATTTTGCAAGTGAATAGAAAAAGTGTTCTGATTGCAAATTGGACATGCATGGTATCCCTTCGTTGCATGACCGACTAAGTTGCCATAAGCAGGAAAATCATTTATCGTCCACAGTAGCACTGCCCGTAAAGTGAATTCCTCTCTACGATAAGCATCAAAAGCTTCAATGCCCTTGTCCCACAACAATTTCAATTCTTCGATTAAAGGTTCCAGGTATACATCGATACAGTTGCTAGGCTGTTTAGGTTCAGATATTAGAAGAGTCAACATCATGAATTTTTGCTTCATACACAACCAGGGAGGAAGATTATACACGACATTGATAACAGGCCAAACACTGTAGACACAACTCTGTAAACTGTGCGAGTTCATTCCATCGGCTACAATACCGAGTCTAAGGTTTCTATCTTTTGCGGCAAAGTCTAGCCAATTATGGTCAACCAATTTCCAAGCTGGAGAATCTGCTGGGTGCTGCATTTTGCCGCTTACAATCTTTCTCTCATTTGCATGCCACTGCAAATTCTTAGCGGTCAAAACACTGTGGAACATTCTTCTAAATCGTGGAACCAGTGGAAAATACCATAAAACCTTCTATGGGATTTTTGTAATTGTGTAATTTTCTCCAATTTTTCATATGGATGACCCACATTTGGGACATAACATTAGACCCCTAAATTGTTTTCTAAACAAAATACAATTTTTTTGGCATGCGTGTATCTTCTCGTACTTCATTCTCAAAGTAGTTAGGGTCTTTTTCACATAGTAAATAGAAGTTGGCAAGACATTATCGCATGGTAACATCTCAGATAACAACTTTAGCAGTGCATCAAAGCTCTTGTCAGAATGTCGATATCTACCTTTCAAGTTATATAATTTAACAATAGCTAATAACTTGGTAAATTTTGTGCATCCTGGAAACAAAGGTTTCTTTGCCTCTTACAACAGGCTTGCACATTTATCAGGATTTTTGGGAATATCAGAATGCATATTATCAAAGGCATCACGAGTCATTTCGATGTTGTTGTACGCCACATCTTCTTCACTATCGCTGTCCTCTTCATCGAATTCTAAATCTTGATTAACAAACTGTACTGAAGATGCCTCGCCACTGGCTGACTGGTAGGAATATTCACCGTGCCAAACCCATTGCCTATAATTGCTATCGAATCTGTTCCAATATATGTGACCTTTTATGTCCTTCATAGAATGCAATGTCATATTGCCACATTTCATGCAAGGACACTGAACGACATTACGATCACTTACATTTTTCGCTGCAAATTTTAAAAATTTGTTGACACCTTTGGCAAAACATGTGGATCGTCTATCCGAATATATCCATGACTTATTTATTCGACAAAATATTATTTGAGTAACTAATGCAGTAATCTTCGTATTGCATCAATATATATATGAAAGAAACCAAACAACAAACTTTATAATTTACAAAAAAAAAAACAAGTATGCAGGAAGAATATTGCGTATTAAACGTATAAATACTGTGAAATATATTTGAGTTGAGAAAGAGTGTAAACTTACTTCCAATGTGCAATAACCTTGGTTGAGTTTGTGTTCAGCTTCGTATAATGATTGTGCTCATGGAAAATATTATAGATCGAGAAACTAAAACTCAATTAATAACGTAAAATATAAAAATATAATTTATTGCAACCATAAATAGGTGGATGGACATTAAATGAAGCATATTCATTACAAGTTGGTAGACAAATCGTTGGCCATGAAATTTGAATTTAAAGAGAACAGGCTACGCAAACGTCACAAATAATTATTTTGCAAATTGGACAAGCGACGCAAACGTCGCAAATAATTATAAATTATAAAGTTTAAATATTTCAATAATGAACATAATTAATTGTTTTTATTGAATTAATTAAGCTTGTTTATTGAAATAATGTAATATCAATTGTTTAATGAATTGAACGCGGAAACATTTAAATTTATTTGTTCATTTATATATTACTTTTTAAAAATAATATCGTAAGTATATTATTTATTATTGTCTTTTCTATATATTTTTGGTGAATTAATTAAGGCTCTTTATTTGATATATATATATATAGCTAGCTAAAAGATATACATATATATATATATGGAATATACATATATATATTATAAACGTACAAAACAATATTCGACGAAATATGTGAAATATTTTTATTGATATTACACACACATGTTTACATATATAAATTATCCATATATATATATATATATGCATCTCGAGCATATTATCATCAGGTTTACATTAAAAATCTGCAGATATCGATCGAAAAATGCAAGACCGAAGGAGCGGAAGAAGAAATTTGCCCCTTGTCCAAGTATTACTTGATTTCCATTCTTTGACACTGGACAAGGATTACTCCTATAATAACAATGAAACATTTGATCTTTAGAGAAAGATGAACTACCTGAATAATATACGACAATTTGAAGTTGGTCGAACATCTAAAAGGGAGTAAAGATCATAAATATTTCATCATTTCCATATATTTTGAAATAATATCAGCTAAGAGATCATGAAACCAAGAAGAAATTCAGTACATGCATAGTAGCTTTTTTTTTTCCAATGGTCGAAGAATATTTTATTCTTTCCTTTTATTTTGAAATAATTTCAGCTAAACAATTGGGCATAACAGCTGAAATTATTTCAAAATATAGGGCAAGAAAGATATATATATATATAGAGAAACAAATCATGATATGTTGATTTTTTGGATTGTTAACGTGAGGATGTGCCTATTTATAGATAGATAATGGTAGGTGCAAATTAAATGTTAGTAGGTTTGAATTAAATTCTGTTTTCAGTTTTGAAGTTACTAACGCTTGTTTTGAAGTTATTGGCGCCAGTTAGAAGGTATTGGTGCGTCAGAAGGCATCTATTGGGAACGCCAGCGTCGCCATTTTGAAGTTATTGGCAACGCTAGTGTCGCCAATAAAGGATATTGTTGATTTTTTTTTTCTGAATAATTTTTATTTTACAATAATAGATGAGTGGATTACAAGTACTTCAATATGTTATAAATAAACTGATCGATAAATTAGCAAACATAAGTTTTTCAACCACAATATAATTTAACTATTTTATTAAAAATTGTAATCTAGTGTATTCATCTACGAGTCAGCATCTTGACTCCCTGACTCGTACGTACGTTCTTTGTAGCTGCTCTCACCAACGAAGCTCCTCTTCAATCCTCGTTTGCCAAAGATTGTTGCTTTTGCAATCCAGCTTTGACCGCCACCTAAAGAAACAAAAATGAAACCTTCGATATGTATGAACGTGAAATACCTGAGGTGTATGGATCGACGATTTGTAGTGGGTCGAACATATAAAAGAGAGCAATGATCAAGAATATTTTAACATTTCCTTATATTTTGAAATAATTTCAGCTAAATCGAAGACCAAAAAAAGAATCATCTATTTTTGCATATGTATTGCCTTTTTTCCTTTTCTGATGAATCGAGTTTTACAATAACAGATGATTCTCTTTCAAAATAGAGGTACGTATTTATAGATAGAGAATGGTAGGTGTGAATTGATTATTTTGGTATTATGAAATAATTGTGGTAGGTGTGAATTAATTTTTAGTGTGATATGAATTAAATACCGATGCATTAGTCCAAATACTTTTTAATACCAGTTTTTTATAAGAGAAGTTGCCAGAATTGCGAGGAGAAACGACGACACTAATGTCTCCGTTTGAAAAGAAAAGGCGACACTAGTGTCGCTGTATGAAGAAAAACAGTGACACTAGTGTCGCCGTATGAAGAGAAATGGCGACACTAGTGTCGCCGATTTCCCTTGTTGCTCATCCTGCCATTTCAAGTACATGTGTCGCAGAATGTATTTGTCACGCAACTATTTCACGACACCTGCTCCAATGGGTGTCGCTGAATGTGATTGCCGCGTATATTTTCCACAACGCTTTACAAATGCCAGTTGTAAATGTATTTGGCGCGCAGATTTTCAGCGACACTTACAGAATGCCTATCGCAAAATGTATTTAGCTCGCTTACTTTTCACGACACTTGCCAAATTCGTGTCACTAAATATGCTTGGCGCCAGATTTTTTGCGACATTTGTTGATCGCGCGTCGCAATAGATGATTTCATGCACATTTTAGCTACTTGTCTGCGTCGCTATTTTGTTCAAATAAAGGCGATGCACTATGTTTGTGTCGCCATTAGTTTATAGCAAAGCAATTTTTTTGGTTTGTCACGCATTTGGTGTCACCGATTAAGGTTTTTGGTGTAGTGTTATATACTTATATTATTGTAATTCTTGTATTAGAAATAGTAGTATATATGTATCTGTGAGATTGGCATCAGATGTACATGAGAAATATTGTTTTTGTTTAATAGATACAAAGATTTACTTTTCATCAGTTCGTTCCCTAGTAATTTTTCTTAAGCCATGAATAAATAATAGATGCATTCTTGATTTTCTGATTCTTTGTTTTCTTAATAATTATTTCTAAATTCCAAAGCGCACAAATTATTTTGGTTAAACCTATATATAATTCAAATTAAGCTCAAGATATATAGGAAATTATGTGAAGTTGAAAATTAATGTTTGATTAACGTTACTAATATATATGTATATATATATATATAGAGAGAGAGAGAGAGACTATAGATGTACAAATCAAATAGTGTATAATATAGGATTTCTTCTCATCCAAGTTTCTATGTAATATGAAGTTTTTTTTCTAGTAATTTTTCTTAAGCTATATAACATGGACGCATATTCTTGTTTTTTGATTCTTGGTTTTCTTAATTTTCTTCTAGCGCACAAATTATTTTGGTTAAATCTTTATATAATTCAAATTAAGCTCAAGATATATACTAAATTATGTGAAGTTGAAACTTTTTTTGATTAATGTCAAAGAGTATAATATAGGATTTCTTGCCATCATGTAATATGTGGACATATATACCATATATAGTATATACAGTGACATAGAGATAGAATCAAATTATCTTTAATTAATTGGCTAATTGCTAAATTTTCACTTCTCATGCATATCTACCATTATCTACCATTTTATCCTGATTTTTTAATTCAACTATACACGTTTTTGAACTTTATGGGAATTAAGCTTTTGATATTTGTTATTAGATAAAGTTATGGACACAGATAAATATAATACAAATATAATGAACATCTAATATATAACCATATCCATTATATATCCCTATAGATATAATATAGGTCTTAATGTATTTTAGTACATTTTAAAATTAAATTTGTTCACATAGGAGTCTCTACAATTAATTTATGTAATTGATACCATATATTTGTCTAATTTAGTTAAAACTGATAAATTTCGTCAACTTACAGTCTATGATCCTCAAAATTGATATCTTCATTTTTCTATTGTACAAAAAATTTAAAAAAAAATTGAAATTCATTTTGTCTTTTCTTTCAGTTTATAATTTTTTTTTAGTTTTTGGTAAATTAAAATTGAAAAAACTATTTTGAAGGTAACTTGCTATGCACGTAACTTCTAAGTTGACGAAATTCATCAATTTTAACTAAATTGGATAAAAGTGCAATTTTTTTTTTTTATATTACGAGTACTAACTCTATAAACTAGTTGTAGAAACTTCTATGTAAATAAATTCAATTTTAAAAAGTATTAAAGTGCATTTAGACTTATAATATATTATATATGTCTTATATGGGTAGGCCGCATATTAATTACTTACAAATTGATGATATTTGTTATTTGCGCCTTGCACGTATTATTTCATCTGAATTAGCTTCCTTTGCATATTTAGGGCTAGAGTTGAGAAGCATTGATTAGATAATGGAGTTTCCTTCTTCAGTTCGCATACCATCATTGATAGGTTGGAGATTTCGTCCCTCGGACAATGAATTTGCGGGATACTATCTCCTCGCAAAGTTACTTGTTGTTCTTTCCCGTATGGTGGGATTGTCCATGATTTTGACGTGTTCGGCAAACAAGAAACTTGGCAATTATGGAGTATGTTTTGAAGCAATAACGACGGTGATGACGATCCCGATGATCTCTACTTCTTCACAAAGAGGTAAAAAACCACAGCCAATAGAAAACGTTTCAACCGCAAGTTCGGCTTGAGCATGTGGAAAGGTCAAGATTCCAGCACCGAGATTTACAACTCCAAAAGCATTAATGTTATCGGGTTGAAGAAACAGTTTAACTACGAGAACAAGCAGTCACAAGAGCAGAGAATGGAAGCTGGATAATATTTGAGAACTGCCTTGCGGGTTCACTAGCTCGCAGCATTAGTGGTTCCCACAATGATTTTGTAGTTTGCCAAATCCGAAAGAAAAAGTCATCTGGAAGGGACAAAAAGAGAAAGAACATTGATATTGTTGGGTCCTCTACATATGTTGATACACAACCACAACCTCAAACACGACCTCCTTTTCCAATTGGATTGCCATGCACACATGTACAACAACAATAGCAACACCAACAACTACCTTGTTTAGCATATCATGAGTCATCTTTGCACGATTCCAATAATGCCACAGTCGTCTTTCCCTTCGCCACTACTAGGTGATGGTTTTGACACCATATTGCCACAGCAGCCTTTACCTTTGCCACTTGATGATGATTTTGATGACTTTATTGCCCATTTTGATTTTGGTTTCTAGTTTTTTCTTATTTTAATTTGTATGTAGATAGAAAAGAAGAAAAAATATGAAGGGTACTTATAAACATTGTTATGCTTCAATTATAATTAATGAAAAGTATGAATTATTAATTATTAATATGTTTTTAAAATGTAATTCTCCTTACATTTGTATGTATTGTTTTGCTTTTGCTCTGTTCGGCTAAGTTAAATTAGTTACGTAGAATGTTGTTCTTGAAAAACGGACCATGAAATTAACCACCTTATATATGTATGTACATATATAATTAGTCATGTGACTTTTTTTTAACATAATTAAACCTCCATTAATATTACATATGGATGAAAAATAATGAGGATTTTTCTCATAAAAAGAGAAATAGTTATGTCTTCTTTATTATAAATAAACAACTTAATTATAATCAAACCCATATTAACAAATTAAAGAAAAAGGAAAACTATAAAATTACCCCAAAAAAAAAAAGTTCTGATAGATTAAACCTCTATGCTTGATGGCTTTGACAAGTCTATACATGAACCGATTTGATTGTCTAGTTTAATTTAGTCAAGTACACTCAAGCAATATAAACAAACACAATTGTTCAAAATTCAGGTATTAAACTCTATGTGCGATTATGTACCATAGGGAAAAAAAAGTCTTCTCTAATTAGCCACATACACAAAAAGGAAAATCAACTTTGTAACTCAAAAGTCGATCTCCTACAAATCTGGCACACATAAAGTAACTATCCTGGAGTAGTATCCCATAAGTCTTCTTATTATAGGGCTTTTAATGTTCTTTTTTTGTTTCATCCCGCAGGAACACATCGGTGAGAGCAGTCTCGGACTCCAACGATGCCTTTAACAATTTCAAACCCTTCATACAAATAACAACATATTTATTAATTTCAACATATATATACATACACTCACACACACATATATATAATATTAGACTTCAATATATTAATAAATATGTAACACACTTTAAAAACGAAAAAGAAAAAGGAAACAAGAAATATAAAGAATTATTCAAACCTCATCCATGCCAATTGAAACCATCTTCTCCTTGAGGTCAGCAATGTTCTGAACATTGAAGGCGTTAAGCATAGAAATGGCAGATATGGTAGACATGGGCTTCACTTCCAAATCATCCATTATCATATAAGGCAGAATCCCTTTCACATACTCTCCATCATCGATCAGCAGAAGAAGACCCCCCTTGACCTTGCGGTGCACCAAGAGGAAAAATAATGGTTCTCTCTCTTGAAATTTGGCCTTTGCATTGAGGACATATAGCTCGTCGGTCGTTGGACACATAGGTAGAACATGCATTATACGAGAGATTCTAGCACTACTAGAAAATAGGGTAAAAAACGACAGTGAAAAACCGTCGTCATAAGTATTTAGAAGACGGACACAAAACCGTTGTCAAATGAGGCGTCGTCGATACTCATAAAACATCGACAACGGTTGAAAACAGACGTCTAAAACAACACCGAAGCCACGTTGGCGCCACGCGGCAAATATATGGACGATGGTTTTTACTATAAACATTCGTCTATGTAAAATTATCGATGCCGGTTCTTTGTATTAACTATCGTCGATATTATATATAAATAATATATATTGGCATTTATATATATTAAAATATATTTATTTCATATAAATATTTTAATAAATAATATATTTTCAATTAATAAAATAATAATTAATATAGAAAACAGTAATAATAAATTGAGAATATTGAATTATACAAAAGTATAAACATTTCTAATTAAAATAAAATTACAAATTATACAATACTAATTACATAATAACATTAACAATTACAAAATTTTTATACATAACTAATAATTAAACTTAACTAATCAAACGATGATTCAAAACTTGAAGGATTCAAAATTTCTTCACTAAAATATTCAGCCAAATCCTCTCTAAATTCATCCACAAAGTCTTGTATCCAAATACAATTTTTAAACAGTACATAAAAATTAAACAAATAATATTAATCCATTAGTAAACATAATATTATATATAAATTTACAATTACGCTAAAATTATACTTACAGTATTATATAACTGAGACTGTGGTACTGATGAATCGACATTTATTATATCCCTCATTATCATGCATACATAATATGCACACTCATGACTTGTCGGTTGCAATGGTGCCTACAAGAAAAATAATTTAAAATATTAATTTACATAATTTCTAATACTTTAACATTAATAAAATAAATAATTCATTGATTTTACCTTTCCGCATCGCCAACTAATTAATTTATTCTTTGACCTTTGCCTCTTCGACTCATTCCATAATGTCCAAGCTCTATTTATATATAACATTTTATAAATAAAATAAATTATTAAAAATAAATTTAATCACTAAAATTAACTTACTAATTTTTTAAATTTACTTACTTGCTTATTAATCGCTTGAAATCAATATTAGCTGTGGTGTTGGCGGAATCAAAAAACCAAATATACCGCAAGTATGGGTCCACGACACCAAGCGTCCAATGAGCACTAAAATAAACGTCAATATTAAAAATATATAAAATACTATATATATTTAAGAAAATAATAATTTCGCATATAATTAAATTGTACCGACAATGATATGGAATTAACCATATCCTATTGAAGTCGGGCTGTTCTTTCCACCGTCTAACCAATTGCTCAGCTTGAGATGCCAACATTTCAGGTCCAGCATTCTACACCACACGTGGATCAATAAAAGCATATAACAAAATCTTCCCAGTGCGGATCATATGTCAATACAGCTTCCTGTAAAAAATATCATGTCAAAATACAATTTAAGAAAATTTTAAATTGAAAATAAATTAATTATAACTTCATTTATAAATTTGTAGCTTACTTCATATAGAATAATACGCAATCAACACCCAAGTCCTGCATCTGGCAAAATTGATAGATATCCTCATGTGTCAGCACTCCAGGATGAGAATTGCCTATCATACCCCTTCCCAAGTTGAATTGAAGCTGCGTACATTGTTGGTTGAAGACAATGGAAGCTACCATCTTCATTAATCTCAGCTTCGATGGCAGGTCAGAGGTGATTAATTGCTGCTGACTTTTATTGGTCGGTAGAGATGCCCGCGAATGACGCAAATGGGGAGTACTATTCAAGTCTGAATGAGCTACTGCCTTGCCTTTTGATGCTCGTACTGATATCTCCACCTGATCAAATATATAAATTTTAAAACAACATTATAAATAACAATTATTAATAACTTAATTATTTACCTCTTCTTCAGGTAAAATGACTAAAAATCTAGGCCATGGACAAAATGACTCCACAGCTTCTCCAACCAATGTAATTTCAAAAAATGATATAGGTAGGGCTGCATCAGGGACCAATGCTTTCTGAACATTGACCCACACATTAAGCTTTCCTAATCGTATCCCATAACAAACAAAGTCTAGATCAATCGTAGGGTACATCAATCCAGCAGCCACTATATTATCTCTAGTGCATACAGCAAGCTTGCACTGTAGACCCTGCAAAATAAATTGGCCGGTTTTTTAATTAAATAACAATCAATATATTAAATGTTTATTAAACAACAATCTTACAAAAATTTACCTCCTTAGTTGTCATGGGATGTACTGGAGCTGGAGGAGTACTAAGATGTACTGGTTCTAGCGAAGTACTGAAACGGTGCACCTCCTCAGGAATATTAGTGGCAACCTAGGTATTGTTCATATACTGATCAATCATGAGATCCATATGTCCTGGGTTAGCCACAAAGTCATCCTGTGTCATGGCTAGTTATTACTCTCTTGGAGGTCACGAATGACCTTAGATAGTTGTCTGATGCGCTCATCCTTTGCACTGTCCCTCTTTTTTGTTGGTTGGGTTCTATGTTAAGGAATGTGCCAATACTCAGTAGGGGTCACCAATTTACCCTTCACCCTTACTCGGCCCTGGTGCTCAGGAGTACCCAACACTTGGGTCCATATATCGTTGGGCGAATCCAAGTCAATGTTGACCTCTCCAGCAGCTACTCTCTCCCGTAAATTATCCTATCAAATTTAAAAAGTATTAAAATTTCAGTGCTAAAATTGCATAGTTACTTAATATAAATAAAATATACAAATCAAAACATAAATTTAATACCATCTGTTCTGCAACTGTAGCAGCTTCTGGTGTAAGAAACTTTCCCTCCTTATTCGCGTAGCCCAACTTCCAAAGAGCATCTCGGGAAAACGGTTCATCTGTGCCCAATCTCAGCTTCTACATGTTTACAAAATATCAATATTAAATTAAATTAAAACAGTATAATTTCAAAATATTTAAAATTACTAATTTTCTTAAATTAAATTAAAACATTATAATTTCAATTAACTTAAAATTACTAAACTACAAATTGCTAAATTTTTTAAATTAAATTAAAACAGTTTAATTTAAATATCTAAAAATTACTAAATTTCTTAAATTAAATTAAAACAATTTAATTAAATTTTTCACTCATCTCATTGTACTCTACTTGTGCAAATCCAATACAGGATAGATGATGATTGTACCGATTTTTTTTTTTTAATTCTGACTGTTGCTTATGAAGTCCCTGAAAAATTAAAAACGAATATTAATTACATAAATTGTAGTTTAGTTAAAAAATATAAGAAACTAAAATAATTAATACTTATAGTTTACTCAGGTGTTATACGTTGATGTACAAATTCATCCCATTGGTCTTGTGTAATAAATTCCCCATATTTTTTTATGACAACATCGAAAGCTTCCATGCTCCCTAATTCTATGTACGGGTGTACAAAATGTGAGTACATAAAACTCTTCCATTTTCTCCATTTTTCTGCACAATTCTTCAAAGTTTATGTTTCAATGATTCGTCCTTGTTATAAAAGTTCTACAAAAAAAATTAACGTATTATTAGCTCAATAATAATAAATCACGAAATTAATTAACCAAATATTTTAATTAAAATGAAATTGGTTGCATTATTACCTTTATTGTCTCCCATAATGTATTCTTCAAATTTGTTGGAACATCCTTCCAACTCTTGTAGGTGATCGATATTTGAGATCGTGTATAACTACATTCATAATTAGCTAGAGATTGGCCGGCTTTATTCACTCTGACCCCATGCTCATTGTATATTACTTCTCCAAATTCCCCACTAGCAACTTGTCTACGAATTCTTCCTAACTTTGACGGTTCTCTCCCCTTCTTTTGCTTCCTACTTGAGGAAGAGTTTTGATCATTATGATTAGTTGGATCTTCATTTAAATCCATATCTACAAAAAAATATTAGTAAATTATCAAACAATTATTAACAACATTATAAACAACATTATAAATAACAATTAATTTACTAAACAAAAAAAATTATATAATATAAAACCGTAACATATATACAAAACCGTCGTCTTTAATTTTATATGCCCGTCGTGAAATCATATATATACTTCCAAAATTCTAAAAAAACCGTCGCCTATTCATATTCATGGTTTCAACATATTCATACAATATATTCATATATATATGTAATATATATATATACATATATTCATCATATCAAAAAATATATATATATATTCAAGTTCGGCCTTATTAACATATAATATATCCAAACAGAAAACAATATATTAACATATAACATACAATATATCCAAGCAGAAATTAAACATTATAATTTCAACTATAATTTTCACGCAAAAAAAATATTCACGGGCACAAAATAAAACTCAACATTGCAACACATTTTCACAATATATTCATACATTAAAATTTCAACATTAGCACCAAATTTCTAAATGTATTCACGGGCACAATATAATTTCAACAACATTTGCACCAACACATTTCAACATTTTCACCAATATATTCACGGGCAAATTTAAACTAAAGCACAAAATCGGTAAAAAAAAATTCGGATTGAACATGCAGAGCAAAAAATATGTTGACGACTACTTACCTTACGTTGTCAGGTTGAATATGCAGTACAATCCTGTTGATATGAAGCAAACAACAGAGAGAAGGTTGCGGCGGCAACAGTTCGGGTGTAGGGTTTCTGTGGAAATTTGGAAAAATGGAAAAGAATGCCGTGTAAAAATAAAACATAGGGCAAAAACGGCACCGTTTATGGTATAGTTGACGGTTTATATATCCAACCATCGTCAATACACATTAGACGACGATTTTTAGTATAAACCATCGTCTATAGTACTAAATTAAACGGCGCCGTTTTATCCAATAGGGACCAAACGGCCTCGTTTTAACTAAAAACAAAAAAACAATTTTATTTTTTTAAATTAACACCTAAAACTTATAAATTTTAAATTAAACTATTTTATATTAATTAAACTTTTTTAATAAAAATTTAAATTAAACTTACTAATTAACACCTAAATTCTTTATAAAATTTAAATTAAACTATTTTAAATGTATCTTGTAAGAAATGAATATTTCAAACCATAAACTTACTAATCAACAAAACCCTAATAATATTATTTACCATTAATTTAATTTGTATATTGAAAACACTTTAAATTAAAAAATTAGACATACTTGATATAATTAAACACAATCAAAATTATTGTTTATTTTTAATCCATATTCCATTACAATCGTTACGAACACAGACTTCTTCGCAGTCCTCAGCATCAAAGGCGATCTCATCATTTGATATTTGCCTATAAAATGGAGTGTGAATCAAATCAATGTCTGCAAATGTATCTTCTTCATAAGATTTGGTCTGTGTGTAATGAGGAGTGGTTAATACCACCGACCATTATGAATCACAAGTATCATCCACATAAAATACTTGTATTGCTTGAGAAGCCAAAATAAATGGATCAAATTTGTGACCAAGTTTGTTGAAGTTGACTAATGTAAATCCACAATCATCTGTCTTAACACCATGATTGATGTCAGCCCAATCACATTTGAACACCGGAATTAGAAATTTAATGTAATCCACATCCCATATTCGACCACTACACCATAAAACAACATATCGGTGAATTTTGGATTGTCGTCTTTTGCACTTGAATACTGCATCGATCCAGCCACCAAGCTTACACCGCTATTCTATGTAACACGCTTGTTGTCTCTTTTAACTGTATGGTTCGGATTCCGTTAATGTCATAGCCCGAATTGCTCATTACTTCAAAACATGGTCCCAGTGCAATCCATCTCAATGTATGTGACGCACTATTATCTGGTTCACTCAATTTTTTCTGAATCTGCAAAAACACCACACGCATTATTAGTAAATGCAATGTAGTTACTTAATCTCGGAACCAATAAAATTAAATAACTCATTTTTCTACCATTTTTCAAACTTTGAGCACACGTGTTCTCGCTGTAAATAGGACAAGCAAAATATTCTTTAGTGGTATGACCAGACAAATTACTATATGTGGGGAAGTCATTTATAGTCCACAATAATATTTCTCGCAAAGTGACAAATTCCCGCTTACAAGCATCCCAAGTTCGCACCCCCTCATCCCACAACTGCTTAAGATCGTCAATCAATGGCTGCAGATAAACATCTATATCGTTGTCAGGCTGCTTCGGTCCAGATATCAACACTATCAACATTATAAACTTCCGCTTCATACACAACCATGGTGAAAGATTATATGTAACTGTAAGCACAAGCCAACAACTGTATTGAGAACTCATATGCTTATGCAGGTTAATGCCATCAGCTGCAATCTCAAGCCTTAAGTTTCGACATTCTTTACCAAAAGTAGGCCACATGTGATCAACTAGCTTCCAAGAGGGTGAATTGGTGGGATAACTTAACTTTCCAACTGCGACCTTTCGTTCATTTGCATGCCACGTCAGATTTTTAGATGTGTCAACGCTTTGAAACATCCTCTTGAACCGTGGAATAGGTGGAAAATACCACATGACTTTATGAGGGACATTTACACGTTTAGTTCCATTGTCAATTTCTTTCCACCTCGATGCTCTGCATTTAGGACAACTTTCTTGCACTTCATATTCTTTTCGATAAAGAATGCAGTTGTTGCGACAACAATGTATCTTCTCATAATCCATGCCCAATGCTGTTAGAGTCTTTTTCACGTTGTACATAGAATCTGGCAAAAAGTTATCACTCGGTAGCATTTCCCGCAACAACTTTAATAATTCAGAAAAACTTATGTCTGAAAGACCGTATTTAGATTTCAAGTTGTACAACTTTACCAAACTAGATAGTTTAGTAAAGTTCATACAACCTGGATACAAAGGAGTTTCGGCATCCTCCAACAACCTCTTAAATTCACTGGGATTATCCACGAACTTGTCACAAGCATCATTCACCATATCAATATTATTATCCACGACATCTTCATCATCTGTATTTATGTGGGTAAAATGACTTTCAGTGTTATTGCTTTTACTAATTCCACTAACTCTAGAACAATCTCCACGATATCTTTCATACTCTTCCAACTCTTCTCCATGTAAAATCCACTTACGATAATTCGTATCAAACCCCTTAAAATATATATGCCCTCTCACTTCTTCAATAGTGCTAAAAAATAAATTCCCACATTCCATACAAGGACATCGAATTTTACCATCTCTATTTGCACTTTTCTTAGTAAATTCTAAAAACATTTCAAAACCCTTTTAAAATGCATTGGTTCTCCTATCCATCCTTATCCATGATTTGTCCATTTTATCTATTTAAATAACAACTAATTAAAACTAATTTAAACAAGAATGATTTAAAATATAGCAATAAATAATATATTACAAACAATGTAACCAACATTTAATAATTATCAAATCAATAATAGAAAATAAATAGATAACAATAAATAAATAAACAATAAATATAGAGATCTACAACGATAATTACACAACTAATTAATATTAATATTTTACTATATTCTAAAATTAACTACAACAACATAAAATATATAATAAATAACAATACTATATGAGATTATAACATATCAAATATTTAAACAAACTAACAAATTTAATAAATGGAAAACATATATATATATATTATTGCAAAATTTAAATGTTTATAACCTAATAATTATAAAATAATTTATTCATGGAAATAAAATTATATAACTAATTTAATTTAAATGATAATGCAATAACATAAATATTTAATGTAGTTAATTGCATAAAATTACTTACCTCGATAGTGAATTGTTTTACAAAAATCAACTTCAAACTTCAATAAATTGATGACTTAAATTCTAAATAAATGCTACTTGAATATTTTTTATCACCACTAAAAGAATTTGAACAAAAATTATGGGAGAAATGAATTTAGTAAATTTGATTGAGAACCAAAATAAAAATATAAAAGCAAAAAAAGTTATTAACGGCTACTTTTGGAACGGCTATTTTGAACGTTAAAATCGTGTTTCAGAGACTAAACGTAATAGCGCAATGTAGACAAATATACACAAAAGGATGACGGTTAAAAAACAAAAAAACCGTCGTCGAAATTGAAGATTATAGACGTCGGTTCATTTAGGAACCGTCGTCTATACATACATCATACACGTAGCATCCACATTTCTGCCACGTGTATTTTAGGGTTTTATCAACGATGGTTTATTAATTAGTTGATTTAACTTTATACGACAGTTGTAGATAAAACCATCGTTGATTTTTTCTAACCGTCGTCTTATTTTATCAACGTCGGCTCTCTTTTATAACCGACGTATATATAAAAGTAAAGCCGTCGTCGATGACTTTTTTCTATAGTAGTGTGGCATGCATAAATCTTTTTGGCAACTAAACCATTGTTCGGCAATAAAAGCGGGGTCTCAACAACACCATCAAAGGATGCTTTGGGATTGAGAAGATTGTCTTTGTTAAGGTTAGGTTGGAGGTAAGTATCACTTAGATCTTCAATGCTCTTGTAAAGCTCACCTAGACTTCCCCCCATTCCAGTACTGTTTGAGAGAAGCCTAATGACACAGCCAACAAGCAATGACAAAAGGGTGAAAAGGAAATCCACAAAGTCCTTTCCCGCTTCAGCAAACAGAACTCTCTGTCCCTTAGTATCTATTAGAAGCTTCACTCTCAAATGATTTTCTTTTTTGTTAGAGGTTGCCATTTATACGCTATATAAAACTGAATAGAAAATAAAAATAAAAAAATGTAAGAAATAATCAACAATGATGTTTTGAAATTCTTATTAACAACAACCAGGTAATACACTAGCCTGTGGTAATTTTTTTAAATAATCTGAAGTACAAATCTGAAGAACTCCTAGTGTTTTTCATAGGAGAAAAATGGATTATGAGCCATCATCCCAGTTTCCCATTGTCAAATTCGTTAAATTTTAGTCAAAGCTTGAGAACCAACTAAACCCTCAAATCCAAGATTTTTCAAAGTTGAAGTTTGAAGTCATTTAATTGTTCGGCCTTGAACGCATGTACCACATCTTCAACAAAACAATTTTCAGGAAAATAAGGAGTATTAAATTCTCTTTCTGCTGCCGCATACATTATATTTTACAAAACAATTATAAATCTCAATCTTGCCGAAAGCTTCTTTCCTCCTTATCCAACACATACTATTGTACAAAATATAGTCTTTTTGATACGAAATAAGATTCATAGATATAAGGCTCTGTACACCCAAAAAAAAAAAAAAAAGCTCAGCTCAAAGAACCAATGTGCATACATTATCTTCAAACAACTAACAACACAGAAAGATCATCATATATCTAGTTTCAACAATAAAACGTTGGTGGGAATACATACACACACAGAGTACTTTCATCCTCGAAGGACATTCAACAAACAATTGGTGGGCATATTATAAATACATGTTCAACAGCTCAAAAGCACAGAACCATTTTTCCAACCCAAAATAAAAAATGCTCAGCTCAAAAAAATAAATAAATAAAACAAATAACCCTCAAATATCCATATTTTAGAAAGCTCAGCTAAAAATTAAATAAATACCAAAGTTTGGTAGCTCGACAAGAAGAGAGAAAAGAAACCTTAAATTTCAATAAAAACACTATGAGTTCTTCAGATTATTTTAAAAAAAAATTACCAACGTTTAATCTTCGAACCTCTGGGTCGTACTTGCGACAGTGACGATGAAGATGACGTGTGAGAAAGGAGGAAGATGGATGGTATTTTATGATATATTTAGTTATTTTATTTTTTTTTAGTTTTAAATTTATTATAAATAGATATTTAGATTATCATGAAGTAATCAATAAGTTAAATATATTTTATGATCATAAAATATTTTTACAATATATTTGAGTAATTAAATATAATGAATTCATTAGTTAGTGCATTTGATTCATTACATAAACTAATAAATTAAGAGTGCTAAAAATATAGAAAGAATAATTTTGAAATCTATATATATATATACACATTGAAAGTTTAATCTTATATTTAAAAAAAAATCTTATATTTTATTATGTACTTTTATAATATGATAATCCCATCTAATTTTTTATTTTTTTTCCATAATATGGAAATGATAATTTTGAAATATATCTATATATATATATAAAGAGGAATAGCAATTATGGATTTTTTTTAAAAGAATACGTATAACTTCAAATTTAGGCATATCTATTCCTATCGAATTTCTATTCCCTAAATTCAAAAACTACCAAATGCAAAAATTATTAACCCTATAAAATAGCTATTTTATTTCCACATTTATTAAGTGGCATACACATAGCAAAATAAAAATATTATTACCTATTTATTCAATCAATATTACGGAGCCACACCACTTTTGGCCTTCTTTAACCGATCATCAATGGCTCAAGCTTGAGCTTGCTCTAAAGGAATTTGCCCAAGATTTTGTTTTATGAGTAGTTGGGATGTTTGTTTTTGTTTGTTTTAATTTGGTGTGTGATGCTGTCGTACATTGGTTTCATAGACAGCAACTAGCCGTCGCTCTGTAATGTCCTACTGTTCCTGGCTCTGCTTTTGTAATTAATAACATTAATTGGCTTAGAAAATAAGTGCAACAGTTTTGTTTAAGCTAGTTTTGTTGTTTCCGTTGTAGACTTGCTAATGTGGCTTGAGAGTTTGCTGAAACGGTGCGTAGCACTCATCAATAGCTTCTCGATTGACCACGTGGCATGAGTAAGCTATCAAAGCGGTGACGTTTTTGTTCTCTGAGACAACCTTACGAAGTTGGTTATTTATTTGCTACCATTCCTTTAAGTAAAAAAAAAATTGTGGCAATTTTATACGCTAAATTGACTATAGTTTGATTGATTGACTTCACTTTTTCAAATAGCTTTTTAGTTTTATAACATCAAACAAAAATGATTAGATTATAATCAATGATGAAAATAACAGTATCAATAAAAATATTAAAATTTTAAAATATAAAAATATCGATGAAAATATCGATATCGATAAAAATATTAAAAAAATGATGAAAATTTATAGAAAAATATAGTAATTTTTAAAGAAATTTTATTATATGCTTATTTATAAGATACATTATCAATTTAACTAAAAAAATTAAAAATAATTGAATGGAAATCATCTTTATCATAATTAAAAAATTTATAATATTCGCTGATAAAAACAAAAATGTTATTAATTAAGTAATAAATTATTCATTAATCAGAATAATAATACAAGTACATGATTACTTAAATATAAGTTAATATCATATAAAAAATTTATTCTTTCATTTTCGTCATTGATTTTTTTTTATTGAACATTAGATGATGGATGCATGATTCCTTCACGTAAGAAATTATATTGATAGAAAAAAAATGATTACAATATAAAAAAAATAATACAATTTTATAATTGTAGATAATTTACGAAATAAATTATATCTTATTTGATTAGGTAAAGTGAGTTTTAAACTTTTAATCAAATAATTTTTTTTAACTTGTTGAAAATTTATGCCAAATTTTTTTTAAAAAAATTATAACTATTTTTTTATTTTAAAATTGGAATCATTGTTTTATATTTTTTTTCTAATTCTTTCAATTTTGATATCAAATTTCAATTTGCCTAATTATATGGCATTAGTTAAAATATATCATTAATAAATAATTATAATTTTAAAACATACTCAAATATTTTATAAAATATATCATATTTTTAAAATTTAACAATCTAAATTTTCATAATTTCTATGAAAATTATATAAATTTTGACAAGATTATGAAGCAATTACCATGAAAATTTCAAAATTTTCGATAAAAATTATGGAAATTTTACTTTTTTTTTTTTTTTTTTACAAAGAAATAATATCTTCCCTTTAAAAACACTAATATTTTTCCTCTATTAATTCGGAAAAAATATCAAAATTTTGAACCTTGATCATAACAACACTCACATTGGTTTTATAAAAAAAATAATCCCATTAGGGTTGATCATGATCAGTAGTAAAAAGTTGCAATATTTAATTTATGTCTTTAATTTTAAGTGTATATAAGCCTAAATTTAAAGGAAAAAGACTAGACGAATTTAATTAATTATCTAATGAAGATCAATTGTATTGTATATTGTAACTAGTCACAAACAATATTTAAGATTATGGCGTGGATATTTTTTTTTTTCATAAACATTATGGCGTTGATATGTAAAAAGCCATGAAGTTATGGTTAAAATAGTGTGAGGAGCATTTTGGTAATTTTGCAAGGCTGACATTAAAAGAGTGGGAAATGACTAAATTGCCTCACCCTCTTTTTTTTTAAATTCTCCAAAATGGTCTGGAAGGAAGGAGAGAGCCCCCCGACTGGTTTCCCCCGTGGCCAGATCGGGCCAGAAATTACCCAAAACATGGATCCGGCGGTTTCCTCTATCTACCTATGCCGATGATAGGCTGTGGAGCAGCCTAGATCGTTGGGAAACGCGGTAAACCCGGTCAGCCTTTTTGTCTGCAATCCCTAGATTCCGGCGAGGAATCAACCAACCCACCACCCCAGAAAGATTGCCCAGGTCACTCTCTACCTTTCCCCTCCAAGTTTTGGCCGTGAAACCCCGTGAATCGCCGGAAAGTTTGAAGAAACCGGAGGACCCATTTCTTCTCCGATCACCAGATTTCGGCAGTTTCCGGCTGTGGGTGTGGTCATTTTCCCCTATTTTGGACCTTCTGAAGTTGAATCCACCATCCTTTCATCCCGAATCCTTCTTAGTTGAGTAGTGCGAAGATATGGTGTTTGGCCGTGACTTTCCGTCCATTTTCCAACCACCACCGGCGGCGATTGGGAAAGATAAGTGTTGATTATTTTCTTACACTTTTCAAGCTTCAGTTTGATATATAATTTGCATATTTTAGTTTTGTAGTGGAATATTTGTTAAATTGGTAGTAGTTTCTAAAGCAGTTAAATTGGTGTGACTGTGAGGAACTAACTTCAGTTTATATATGAATAGGCATAGTATAAGAAGGTGTGACCGTGGGAAAGTCTGGAAAAAAGGTACTAATTGTCGGTATTTGGATGTTGAATTATATATAGATTGTATGTAATTTGGTTATATATATAATTATATACTGTATAATTTGGATTAATGGTGCATTTCAAGTTATGTTGGTTGTGGCTAGTTAGCATGATATTCATGTTTAAGCGCTTATAATTATGAAATACTTGATTTTGGACTTCTTTGAAAGGGATAGTGTTATTGAAGTTGAGATTGGTTACCGATGTGAAGTAATTGGGTTTTATGAATTGTATTTTGAGTAAAGTATGCTGTTTCTAGCTTTAGAATGATGTAAATAGAACTTGTGTTTATTGATAGTAGTTATGGAATATATTTTATATATATATGTATGGATTCGATTAATGAGTGGATGAATTGTGTTTGGTAGTTAATTTAATTGATGATTCGCGGTATAAATATGTATGTATTTATGTTTTGGTGATTTTCTTTTGAATTTAAGATTGATTAATGATTGCTGATGTGCTCTTTTATTATTATGTGACTTTTGGTTTATGGATGTATTGTTTGGAAATGTGGTTGAGTATTGTTATGGAAATTGTGGAAATTGTGGGAAATATGGAGATGTTGTACAGTGATGTGGATGGTGATGGTGATGATGTTGGAGAGGGTACCCTCTACCGTATGAAAGCCCATTTATGCCACGATTTCTAGAGACCAAGGATTGTGATGATTGCATCTCATTCCCGCCATGATGCCTTGGGGAAAAGGATTGTGATGACTAGTTACCCAATACCCTATTCCCGCCACGATGCCTTTGGGAGAAGGATCGTGATGATTGATTATCCCTCTGTGTGATTTTAATTTGCTAAATTGTTAATGAAAAATGTGTGACATGTATATATTACTTTGTTGTTTTCCCTAGAATAAATGCATGCATATTCATACATGTGTTTAAGTGAATATTTTATTTATGGATTTAAAATAAATGTTGTGAATGTGATCATATTCGTATGGATTCATAAATGCATGGTATATATGATTGATGACTGCTTGGTGAGGGGATATGCCGCCAAGTAGGAGATTATTTGCTTGGGCGAGGAATTATGCCGCCAAGCTATGGTTATTATTCTGTTACATTTGTGTGAAAAGCTTTGATGAAATTAAAAGGGATTAAAATATGATATGTGAGGAATGTGTGATGAATATATCGATATTTATGTGTTTTGCTTTGGTTAAGCTTCTTGTTAATTATTAGAGTATATTTTGGATTATTGATGTGATTGAAAGTGGGTTAGAATATATATTTGTCAAATTGACTTTTGAATAGAAATTGTATTAGAAGTGGCATATTTTGCATAAATGTGCAATAAGAACTACAAGAAGCTTGATCCTTTTTAATAAGAGTATGTAGGTAGCTCAGTTTATGTTTTTTGGGTGAGTCTAGCTATGGAAAAATATAATTGATGTATTTGTTTGAATGTTAGTTATTTTATCGAAATGTGGTTTTTGAGTGGGAAATGTTTGCCGGTAGATTGGTTAATGTATAGGAATATTTTTCCTTGCAGGTTTGTAATTATTTGTATTTGGGGGAATGTCAGAAAAAGAGACGAAATGGTGTCGAAATTTTTAATTAAATTTCTGGCAGTAGAGGAATTTTTTTTTGTCTATTGGTTTTCGTTATAGTAATAATGGTTTAGTAGAAATAAATAATTGCTTATTGGCTTAATCGAAATATTAAGTCGTGCAGGCAGGATCTAAGTGGTTTGGGTTCTGTCAATCATCGTCGTTGTCATTATCACTTCGAAACATGCTCCATATCTCCCAAGGCTCTTGCATGCCAAACACGTCAAAGTCATGGACGATCCTAGCGTAAGGGAAAGAACAACCAGTAACTTTGCGGAGAAGATACCACAAGTTCATTGTCCGAGATGTGAAAATTTACCAATTAGTCAATTAATTAAAGATCATTTGATTCTACCTCTATGTCACAGTATTTACTATATAGAGTATGTTTACATATTACATAGCAACTTGGATGGGAAGAAATCCTATATTATACACTATTTGACATTAATCAAACAATAATTTTCGACTTCACATAATTTCGTATGTATCTTGAGCTTAATTTGAATTATATTATGTAGATTTAACCAAAATAATTTGTGCGCTTTGGAATTTAGTAGGAAATTAAGAAAATCAAGAATGCATTTATTTTTTATGCATGGCTTAAGAAAAATTACTAGGAAACAGACTTCATATTTATCTATATATATACGTATATATATTCAAAACGTTACAGTTATATAAAGTAAGATCGATGAGTGCATAAATACCTGTCGAGTATTGTGATGAACAATTAAATGTGTGGATTGTCTCAATCTCTTTCAGCAATATTAAGGCTGGGATGTATATTATATATATAGAGAGAGTGAATCTAGTAGTATAATGCAATAATATTTGGTTTTTTTGATAAGAAGTATAGTGCATTAATATGTATTATATATATAAAACAAAGAAGCATGATAATTAATAAGGTAGTCATGACAAGCGGAGGAACTAATTAATTGATTGACAAGAAAAAAGAAAAAAAACAAACTGCGGTTAAAGCAAAAAAAAAAGAAAAAGAAAGAAAGAAAAAAGAAAAAAATAAATGGCGGTTAAAGCAAAAAAAAGAAAGAAAAAATAAAATACAAACTCATTACATAACACATGTATATCTTATAATTTGTTTGGAATTAGCAAATTCCATCTGCAGCAAACCCTAAATCTTAAACTTTCTAACTTTAAGAAATTATCTTAGATAGTGTGACTAAACAGCAAAACAATATATATCAAGAATACTATCTACAAAAAGATGTACGATTGTCATAGTTATTGTGCATAACTTTATCTAGATATATAACAAATATCAAAAGCTTAATTTCCATAAAATTCAAAAACGTGTATAATGGAATTCAAGAATCATGATAAAATGGTGGAGGACAAAAAAAAAATTAATACTAGTTACTCATATAATCCAACTATGATATATCATCAATATTAAAAAAGTCAAGGAAGAAAAAACTAATTGTAAGTGAAACCATAACAGAGCTAAGACCCACAAAACTAAAAATGGTTTATAAACGAGCATTCAACCATTATAAAAAATCTAAACTAAATAGAGTATATGTACTGTAATTGACAAGAAGTTTTATGTAACATTGCTTTTAAATTGAAATGATAAAAGAAAAAGAAATGGATTTTTTAAAAGGGTATTGGAAAGTATTAACGGATCAAAATAGTCCTAAATAGTTTCTTTTTTTTTTTCAAAATCTTTTTATTAAATCTGTCTTTTGGACGTAATTTCTATAGGTTAAATATTAATCGCATTTTAAACTTTTCCTTGAAAAAAATGCATTTTTTCCATATAATTAAAATCAACACTGAAAATGGATATTTTTTTTCCAAAATTACGTACATATGCGTATTATTCCCATAAAATACTAAAAATGGATATTTGGTGAACTGGAATATTGTGGAATTATTATCTGGACTTGTAGATACATGTATTTAATTTGGAAAATCTTACAAAAATATACCAAACTTTGCCGAAATTTCTTTTGAATTTTTTGGCAACTAGGAGTTTTGGTTATGAATTTATAATTGAGGAGGTTGTTGACTGTTTAGGAACTTAATCAATCAGCATGATTAAGTCCTGTATGCATGACTTGGGTAGTACGATCCCGTCAGGAACTTTATAATGTTGACAGTGTTGGTATTTGTACCAAAGCAGCCTGACAATGATATGGATGTTTATCTGCAGCTATTGATTAATGATCTTAAGCAATTGTGGGGTGAGGGGGTCCGAACTTGGGATGCGTGTAAGTGAAAAATTTTCACTTTGTGAGCAATATTATTGTGGACTATAAATGACTTTCTCTTACAAAGTAATTTGTCTAGTCATACCACTAAATGATATTTTGCTTGTCCTATTTGTAGCGAGAACACATATGTTTAAAGTTTAAAAAATGGTAGAAATATGAGTTATTGCTGACATAGGAGGTTTCTTCTAAGTGATCATCATTTTTGAAAGCAAAAGAAGCCTTTCAATGGATTTTAGGAGTTTCGTCCAACTTCTTTACCTATGACGAGAAAAGATAGACTTTAAAAAACATGACTCTAAGTCATTTGAAAGTGGTAATAAGAGAAAAAAATCTACTGCTGATCGAGATTGCTGGAAAAAGAAGTCTTTATTTTTTGAGCTTTTATATTGAAAGTCATTATATGTGAGACTTAGATGTTGTAACATCCCGTTTTAAGAAAATACTACAAATTTTCAAAGTTGACCAAGTTTGACCATGAGTGGGCTCAGAGTTGACTTTTTGTGTAGATATGCTTTGGTTTTGACTATGGTACCGTTGCGTATAACTAATTGATACGAGTCTGTGGACTAGTAGTATGCTTGATTCAGATCTAAGATCGAGAAGTTATGGTTAAAATAGCGTGAGGGGCATTTTGGTAATTTGGCAAGTGCAGTAATTAAAGGAATGAGAAACTACCATTTTACCACTAGCCCCTTCCTCGTGCAAACCCCCCTCCCCTGACAGCTCCCTCGCACGCAGCTACCCCCTATTCCGACAACGGTCCATGGCCGACCGGATCTGGCCGGAAACTACCCCAGACTTGAAGTCGTCGACCTCCCTAACTCAACGGCACCGTCGAATGCCCATGGGACCACCCAGATCGTCGAAGAAGAGGGTGAGATGAGAGAGAGCGACGGCAATGATACCACCTTTGGCCGGCTATATCGTCCTCGTCTGGTGGAGTTAGGTCTCGTTCTTGGTATAATTGGAAAGCTGGTGTGACGATATACACTTTGGTACCAAGTTTGATCAAGGAAAACTACCGTAGCACGTTGGAAAACAGCCTCGAAGTCTCAGAAAAATCACCTGCAATAGCCACCTCCTCCACCTAGATCGGTTCTGTTTTCCAGCGAGTGGCATGACACCGCCACCACCTCAAGCCTCAGATCATGACGGTGATCTGATCTGCAGTTGGCCAAGCTCCGACGATCGCTTGACGTGCCCCACGCGCCACCCCAACCACTGCAACCCGTGCTCACTCGCCGTCGCCATTTTGCCACACTACCGGCGAGTGGTGGTGCACCACCCATCCAGAAAGCTTCCCTTCATGCCAGTGAAGCTAACCCGAGGTCCCTTTCCTGCCTCCTCTGCCGTTAACACCTCTGACGGACTCAATCTTTGGCTAGAACTTCGTCTTCTCCGACGAGTGGGTGTTCACCACATGTTCCAACATGTTCCTTGGGTCGTGGGCAAGCTTGCTGTATTTGTCATTTGATGTTTTAATGGTGAATGCATCTATTTTCTAAATGTTTTGGGACTATACGTTATTATGATTGAATTGAATTTGATTTGGTTTGATTGGATTTCTTTGTGCATTTAATTATGTTAATTAAATATATGAATTATTTGGATTTAATTGGTTGCTGAAATTAGACTATTCATGCATTTGTGATTTTAATGGAAATTCATATTTATTTGTAATAAATATGAAATTCGTGTTTTAAATGGTTGATGATTCAAGACTATATATGCATTTGTGATTTTAATTGAACTCATATTTATTTGGAATAAATATGATATTTGTGTTTTAAAATGGTTTCGGTGATTTATAAGATTTTTTGTTATTTTCGTAATTTTATAGAATGGTAATTTCAAATAAAGGTTGTGGCTTTTGTGGGATTTAAAAATTTTTGCGGTAATTTTCTGATATTCGAAATATTTGATTGTTTTCGTAAAAATTTTTAAAATAGAAGATTTTGGAAAATTGTTTTAAAATAAAAAGATTTGAAAAAATTTGATGATATCCAATTATTGATGATTTCATAGATGATTTTGAAGAGTACCACACAGTATCAATATGTTGATTGAGATATGTTGGTTATTACGTGCACTATTATTATATTATGTCATCTTCTACTGCAGACACGTATCAGGAGAGAGATGATGAAGATCCTGCCATGATGTATTTGGGATGCCGGTACGTTGTGATGAGTTATACTCCCTTCCCCCATTTGTGGTGCCGTTAGGACGCTTAGGGTCACACGACACACTATTATGATATTATATTACTATATTATGTCATCATCTATTGCGGACATGTGTCGGGAGAGAGATGATAAGGATCCTGCCACGACGTATTTGGGTTGCCGGTTCGTTGTAATGAGTTATACCATTTTTCCCCCGCCTGTGACACCATCAGGACGCTGAGGGTCACACGGCATAATACTAGAGTGTGGTACTAGTTTTGATACATGGCAATTGATTTCACGGGTTGTGGCCAATCTACTTGACATATTATGGTACTAGTTTTGATATATGATCATTGATTTGTGGTTTTAGATTGATTTTTGAATTTATGGGTTGTAATCCACTTATTTGATAATTATGGATTGTGGCCCTTTGACTCGGTATTTGATGAAAATATGTTTGACAAAATGAATTTAAATGTCTTTTAGAATATCTTTTAAAATTCTAGTGATTGATCTGTGATTTTAAAAGATATTGTTAAATTATGTTTTTGCCCCTAAATCGTGTTATATTGATGTTATGATTTATATTTGGGAATAAAATTATTCAATGTTTTATTTTATTGATGTATAAATATTCCTATATACATTTTCTTGCTGTTATACATGGAATAATTTAGCTGTGGTAACAAAAGCATGTCCTTATAATTATTTAATTATTTGATAATTTTATGATGGATGTGTATATGTTGGGACTTGATGCTATGAAACGTTGAGTTTATGATGAGGATGATGCTGAGATGTGATTATGGCTTTGAGTAAGCATATGTTTAGAATATTATTTTAGAATCTAATTAAGAACTACAATTAGCTTGATCCCTATTAATAAGAGTTTGTAGGCAGCTCAGATTTTTAGACTGAATCCAGTTACGGAAAGATATAATTGATGTATTTATCTGAATGTTAAGTTATTTTACCGAGATGTGGTTTTTGCTTGGGAAATGTTTGCTGATAGTTTGGATAGTGTATAGAAATGCTTTTCTTTGCACGATTGTAATGATTTGTATTTGGGAAACGTCAGAAAAACAGACGAAATGCTGTCGAAATTTTTAATAAAATTTCTGGTAGTAGAGAAAAAATTTTCTATCTATTATTTTTCATTATATTAATAATGGTTTAGTAGAGATAAATGACTGCTTATTGGCTTAATAGAAATATTAAGTCATGCAGGCAGGATCTAGGTGGTTTGGGTTCTGTCAGATGTCATGCATATTGAGAAAAATGTATGTGAGAGCATTGTTGGCACATTGCTTAACATTCCTGGAAAAACAAAAGATGAACTTAATTCTCAGTTTGATTTGGTCGAAAGGGGCAGAAGAAATGATTTGGCTCATGTTGTTGAAGAGAAAAATGCATATCTACCACCTGCATATTACACATTATCCAAGGAAAAAAAGAAATTTTTTTGCAAGTGTTTGGCAAATTTAAAAGTTTCTGATGGCTACTTTTTAAATTTTCGAAATATTGTATCAATGAATGATTTAAAGTTGAAAGACATGAAATCTCATGATTTACATACATTGATGCAACAATTAATGTCTGTCGCAATACGATCAGTCCTCCCAAAAAATGTCAGGCATAATATGATTTTTTTTTCTTCAATGCTATTTGCAAAAAAGAGATTAATATTTCAAATTTGGATATTATTCAGATAAATCTTGTGAAGACGTTGTGTTTACTTGAAAAGTATTTTCCTTCGTCTTTCTTCGATATAATGGTCCATCTAACTGTTCATTTGGTTCGAGAAGTGCAATGGTGTGGGTTAGTTTACTTTCAGGGGATGTATCTGTTTAAGAGATACATGAAAGTGTTGAAGGGGTATGTTCGCTATCATTACAGCTCAGAATGCTACATTGCAAAAAACTACATCGTTGAAGAAGCAATCGAATTTTGCAGCAAGTATCAATAATGCATGCATGAAATCGGAAACCCACCTGGCCGCCATGAACTACAATGTGCGAAAGATGATACTGGTGATCCTTTGAATGGTGGTAATCGAATCAGTATTACATGTGCACTATGAGAGCAAGTATATACTTTCAAATACATCCAAATTACAACCTTACTTCGAGTAAATTTTATTTATTTATTGAATATTTATTTAAATATTGGTTTATTTATTATAGTCATTAACATTATTAGTATTTACATTTGATTTAACTTTGGTTTGCTTTAGGAAACATATGGAGAGTTTGAGGTGTGATATTCGTAACAAAACAAGAAAAGCAAAATGGTTTTAAGAGAAGCAAAATTTCACTTTTATTGCATGGTTTCAAAATGAAGTAAGTTTAACATTGTTACTTTTATTGCAAATTTTCAAGGCTAGTGTTTTCATACACATTGTCATATTAATTAAATAGTTGACGCATTTACTAATATTGCTAGTGGCATTTTTGCAGATTCAGAAGGAATTGAGTGAACCATATAATAGTGTGTCACAAACATTGAAATGGATAGCATTGAGACCACGCTTTGAAGTAATGACTTATTCAGGCTTTGGCATCAATGAGATTCGATACTATACAATTGAAAGGGACAACAAGCACATTACACAAAATAGCGACGTAAGCTTGGTGGCTCAAACGATGTCGTATGCAAGCACAAAAGATGACAATCCAAAATTCACCAATATGTCGTTCTATGGTGTAGTGGTTGAAATATGTGGATTACATCAAATTTTGAATCCCAGTGTTCAAATGTAATTGGGCTGACATTAAGCATGGTATTAAGAAAGATGATTGCGGATTCACATGTGTCAACTTCAACAAATTAACTTGGTCATAAATTTGATCCATTTATTTTGGCTTCCCAAGCAAAACAAGTATTTTCTGTTGAGGATCCTTATGATCACAATGGTCGGTGGTATTACTTACTCCTTATTACACACACACACACACACACACACACATATATATATATATATATATTAGTGCTCATTGGACGCTTGTTGTCGTAGACCCATATTTGGGCTATGCTTGGTTTTTTTGATTTCGCCAACACTAAAGCTTGAGATGATTTCAAACAATTATTAAATAAGCAAGTTAATTTATAAAATAAGTAAGTCAAATTTAGTGATTAAATTTGTTTTTAATTTATAAAATAATACATCTATAGAGCTTGGACATTATGGAATGAGCCGAAATTGCAAATGTCGAAGAATAAAACATTGAGTTGGCCAAGCGGAAAGGTAAAATATATTAATTATTTATTTCATTAATGTTAAAGTATTAGAAATTGTGTATATTAATATTTTAAAATAATTTTTTGTAGGCACCATTACAACCCACTCATGGAACCGTCGTTTATACACTTATTTATAAATGTTGGTTCCTAACAAGCCAGATGGCACATTTAAATACATATACCGTGAGCATGTGCTAGAACCAACGTTTATAATTCATCTATAGACGACAGTTTCTAGTGAAAAACCATCTTTTTTATGTACCACATGGGCCTCTATTTACGTCAGTTTCTAGTTGTAGCCCGTTGTTTATAGTTTTGCCTCATGACACTAAATGGCTTCAACAATGTTAAAAATGACAGTTTGGTCTGTCATATAAAACTTTTAAGATGTCAATTTTTAACTATTATATTTGTTTGTAACTATATACGACGCCATTTTTCACGATGGTTTGGATCTATCGTATTAAACACTTAAAACGTCAATGTTTACCCTACGTTTATGACCCTCTTTTTTAGTTGTTGGTTTTCATTTTGTGAATAGTAAAAAAAAGGTTAAAAAAGTTTAAAAATATTAATTTGTCTTGAATTTTTCTAAATTTACATGGAAATGATATAATTTAAATGAATATTTTTCATATGTAAGGTTAAAAAGTAAATTTGTATTTGTTTGTGACTATATTTGGTAAAAAATAAATAACTTTAATATTTTTTTTATCGGGATCATTATATGTACTATATATAGGGATATTTAAGACTTTTGGGGAGGCTATGACTAGTGCTATACTAAAAATCTAAAGCCGAAGCTCATTCTAAGATGAAATTGGGCTGTTTCGAACTCGGACCATATCGGGTTCGAATTAAATTTAAACCACTCTTTCGGATGGGTTTGATTGATTTTTGGCTTAGGTATCTTTTACATGCCTAAATTTGGTCATGCAGGTTTTCTCCTGCCTTTGTTAGAGAAAAAAAAAATATTTTTAAATTAAACAACTATAAAAAATATATTTAATATCTCATTTTTAGCATTCTTTAAAAAGTGTGCTATAACATTAGGCTATCGTGAATACTAAATTGTATGTGTTTTAATTTTTCTTATAATTAAAATATATAATTGCTCAATTACTAGATAAGCTATATATATTAGGCTTATAGTTATTTAGTGATCATGTGAAGGCTAACTTATTTTTTATTTGTTTAAAATAATAATCCTCAATGTGCCCATAATACACCTTATTTAATTTGTAATTGCTATTTATTTATTTTGTTTTGACAATTCTCGACTGATTGCAGTTTTATTCTTCAATTCCATCCCTCTCTGTTTTCTTTTTTCTTGTTCCTGTTCAAATAACAATATCAAATTTGGTTTTTAATTATTTGCTGTTCAAATATTTTTTCAAGGATCACAACATGGATGATGGGTAGCGAATGAAGGGATTTGATGACCAAATTTCTCCTTGAGCTTGATTAAAAATTGACGCGCTAAATGGAAATTTTTTGTTTATATTTTATTTTGTTTATTTAAAAAATAAATAGCCAAAGGAAACTTTTTAGATCTTTTTCCTTTTTTGTTTAAATAAAAATCCAAAGGAAAATCTATAAATCTANATGCTCTTTCTCTTCTTGTCGGTTTTGGATGGCATTTTCTTTCGGATTTGGCAGAGTACGAAATCATTGTGGGGACCGGTAATGCTGTGAGCCAGTGAACCCGCAAGGCAGTACTCAAACATTATCCAGCTTCCGTTCTGCTCTTTGGACTGCTTGTTCTCATAGTTAAATCGTTTCTTCAACCCCATCACATTGACATTGCTGGCATCGTAAATCTCGGTGCCGGAATCTTGACCTTTCCACGTGCCGGAGCCGACATTGCGGTTGAAATGTTTTCCATTGGATGTGGTTTTCTTTCGCTTTGTGAAGAAGTAGAGATCATCAGGATCGTCATCATCGCTGTTATCACTTCGAAACATGCTCCATATCTCCCAAAGCTCTTACTTGCCGAACACGTCAAAGTCATGGACGATCCCAGCGTAAGAGAAAGATCAATCAGTAACTTTGCGGAGGATATAGTATCCTACGAGTTCATTGTCCAAAGGACGAAATCTCCAACCCATCAATGGTGGCATGTGAACCGGAGAAGGAAACTCCATTATCTGATCACTGCCGCTTAACTCTAGCCCTAAATATACAAAAGAAGCTAATTAAGATGAAATAATACGCGCAACGCACAAATAACAAATATCATCAATTAGTAAGTAATTAATGTGCGGCCTACACATGTAAGACATATATAATATATTATATCTAGAGAAATATATAATGGATATGGTTATATATTAGCTGTTCATTATATTTGTATTATGTGCGTGCATAACTTTATCTAATAACAAATATCAAATATCAAAAGCTTGATTCCCATAAAGTTCAAAAATGTGTATAATTGAATTCAAGAATCAGGATAAAATGGTAGATATGCATGAGTAGTGAAAATTTAGCAATTAGCCAATTAATTAAAGATAATTTGATTCTATCTCTATGTCACAGTATATACTATATATAGTATGTATACATATTACGTAGCAACTTGGATGGGAAGAAATCCTATATTATACACTTTTTGACATTAATCAAACAATAGTTTTCAACTTCACATAATTCCGTATGTATCTTGAGCTTAATTTGAATTATATTATGTAGATTTAACCAAAATAATTTGTGCACTTTGGAATCTAGTAAGAAATTAAGAAAACCAGGAATCAAAAAATCAAGAACGCGTTTATTTTTTATGGCTTAAGAAAAATTACTAAGAAACAGACTTCATATTTATCTATATATGTACATATATTCAAAAAGTTACAGTTATATAAAGTAAGATTGATGAGTGCATAAATACCTGTAGAGTATTGTGATGAAAAATTAAATGTGTGGATCGTCTCAACCTCTTTCAGCAATATTAAGGCCGGGATGTATTCTATATAAAGAGAGAGTGAGTCTAGTAATAGAGTGCATTAATATTTTGCTTCTTTGATAAGAAGTATAGTGCATTAAATATAATAAAGAAGCATGATGAATGCATCAATACCTGTAGAGTCACTACGCCAAAAACCTTAATCGGCGACACTAAATGGGCGACGAAGCAAAAAATTTGCGTCGCGATAAACTAACGGCGACACAAACATAGTGCGTCGCCTTTATTTGAACAAAATAGCGACGCAGCCACGTCGCTAAAATGTGCTTGAAATCAGCTATTGCGATGCGCGATCAAAAACCGTCGCGAAAAATGTGGCGCGAAGCATTTTCGGCGAAACAAATTCGGCAAGTGTCGCGAAAAATAAGCGCGCCAAATACATTTCACGACAGACATTCCTCAAGTGTCGCCGAAAATCTGCGCGCCAAATACATTTGCGACGGAGTCGTCGAAAATCTGCGCGCCAAATACATTTGCGACGGGCATTTGTAAAGCGTCGCGGAAAATATACGCGGCAATCACTTTCAGCGACACCCATTGGAGCAGGTGTCGCGAAATAGTTGCGCGCCAACACCTACCACATACAATTATTTCACAATACCAAAATAATCAATTCATACCAACCATTCTGTATCTATAAATACGTATCAATATTATGAAAGAAAATCATCTATTACTGTAAAAGAAACAATCATCAGAAAAAAAAAATAATACATATGCATAAATATTCTTACGTTTTTTTTTTCTTCGATTTAGCTGAAACTATTTCAAAATATATGGAAATGTCAAAAAAGTTTTGACCAGCTCTCCTTTTATATGATCGACCAGCTACAAATCGTCGATCCATACGCTTCAGGTACTTCACCTTCATACATATTAAAGGTTTTATTCTATCTTGTAATCAATTGATCATCTATTAAGTTAAAGCAAAATAAAAAATAAAAAATAAAATAAAATAAAATACAAACTTATTACAAAACACATGTACACGTTATAATTTGTTTGGAATTAGCAAATTCCATCTGCAGCAAACCCTAAATCTTAAACTTTCTAACTTTAAAAAATTCTTTTAGATAACTTTAAGAAATTTTCTTAGATAGTGTGACTAAATAGCAAAACAATATATATCAATAATACTATCTACTAAAAAGATGTACGATTGTCATAGGAACTGTGCACAACTTTATCTAGATGCATGTATAACAAATATCAAAAGCTTAATTTCCATAAAATTCAAAAACGTGTATAATTGAATTCAAGAATCATGATAAAATGGTAGAAGCTGAAATTTTAGGAATTATCCAGTTGATTATTTAATTATAAATAATTTCATTCTATTTCTGTGTCACTATATATACTATATTTATATAGTATGTATACATATTACATAGAAACTTGGATGAGAAGAAATCCTATATATATTATACACTATTTGATTTGTACATCTATAGTGTATATATATATTAGTAACTTTAATCCAACAATAATATAGATTTAACCAAAATAATTTGTGCACTTCGGTTCGGAATATAGAAGGAATTATTAAGAAAACTAAGAATAATAAAAAAACAAGAGTGCGTCTATTTTTTATGCCTGGCTTAAGAAAAATTACCAAAAAATTAACGGACTTCGTATTTATTTATTTACGTACATATATTCAAAAAGTTATATAAAGTAAGATCCGCGAGACATACCTTTACAGTATTGTGACGAACAATTAAATGTGTGGATCCTCTTAGTCTCAATCTGCAATCTTAAGGCTGGGATGTTTGAGCTAGAATGGAAAGCAAGTCTATAGTCTATAATATAGAGAGTGGGAGTCTAGTAGTATAGTGCATTAATATTTTATTTTTTTATATATAAAAAGTATAGTGCATTAATATGTATTATATATATAATAAAGAAGCATGATAATTGATAATTAGGTAGTCATGACAAGCGCTGAAACTAATTAATTGGTTGACAAGAGGAAAAAAAAATTATTACAAAACACAAGTGTACATGTCATAACTTGTTTGGAATCACCAAATTCCATGCATCTGCAGCAAACCCTAGACCTTAAACTATAACCCTAAATCTTGAAGTTTCTTACTTTAAGAAATTCTCTTAGATAGTGTTACTAATTAGCAAAACAATATATATCAAGAATACTATCTATTTTATTAAGGTTAAAATAGATAGGCACGCAACATTATCATTGTGTAATTAAATATATAGCTATCGATCGACCACCAATCGGAAGAAATAGAAAAGAACGCTTATGCCCAAAACGAAAATTGCAATTGCTAACAATTTAAGTACTATATAGTGCAATTAATATTCAGATTTTAAAAAGGAAAAAAAAAATTCACATCCTATTGAATTTACTTCAATTACATTTTTCATTTTTTGGTATTCGGCCAATATTAAAAAAAAAAAAATTGTTACAAAATGGCAAAGAATTCTCTAGAATAACTAGAAACACAGAGCACCACTGCCTATATGTAAGAATGAGTACCAAAGTAATTTTGTTTTAAAAAATAAATAAATTATATGATAAGTCTTGACTTTTTTTTTTTTTTTTTTTNGAGGAAGACCTTTTTATTTGTTATTTGCTAAGAAATAATACATGAATGATGAATCGTTACCTTTTATTTGTTAATTGCTAAGTTATCATTTTTCCAAATTATCCTCAAAAGCTTAGATGAAGCTTAAATGTGAAGAGGATGATAATTAATCTTTAATTATTACCTCTACCTATAGCATCTATACATACCATGTACCGTTGATTATTTGATAGATTAAGGCATGCACCTCGAATATGAAAAGCTTGTAATTTCCAACATGGACGCGTGCATGCAGATATCCATTTGGCTCCGTTGATCATTTGATACATTAAGGCATGCACCTCGAATATTAAAAGCTTGTAATTTCCAACATGGACGCGTGCACGCATATATATTATCCATTTGGCTTTTCAGATATCGATCCATGATGTATCTTTAATGATCATATTAATTTGTAACTATTTATATATGACTGATTTTGCAAAACCTTCATCTCTGCAATAATAGATCTTCATTTCTTCTTTTTTTTCCCTTCAAACAGAATTCATTTGCAAACATATTGAAAACTAATGGCAACTTCAGAAGCCAAGGACGTAAGTTTGAGAGTGAAGCTTCTCGTTGATGCAAAGGAGCAGAGGGTGCTGTTTGCTGAAGCTGGCAAAGACTTTGTAGATTTTCTCCTCAACCTTTTGTCAATGCCTGTTGGCTCGGTCATTAGGCTACTGCTCTCAAACAGCACAGGAATGGTGGGGAGTCTAGGTAAGCTTTACAAGAGCATAGAAGAGCTCAGTGACACTTACCTTCAACCTGCTCTTAACAAGGACTATCTTCTAAATCCAAAAGCACAGTCCATGCATGGTGTTGTGACCCCTCTTTTGTTGCCAGCCAGCGATGGATCACTCACTAAAAAGATGTACAGATGTCCCAGTAATTGTAGTAATTATGTTTCGGACGACCCGCGAGCCATATGTCCTAATGGCACTTGCAGCAGCCCAATGTCAAGAAAGATGTCATATGTTGCACCCCCTGGTGCACCAAAAGGGGGTTCTTCTAGTGGTGGTGATGACGGAGGGTATGTGAAAGGGGTTGTGACTTATATGGTAATGGATGATTTGGAAGTGAAGCCCATGTCCACCATTTCTGGCATTACTTTGCTTAACACCTTCAATGTCAAGGACATTGCCAACCTTCAGGAGAAGACGGTTTCTGTAGGCATGGATGAGGTTTGAAAATGTTTTTTAATTTATTTATTTTTTTTGGGATTTTAAATGTGTCATTTATTTATTTAAGTTTGTTATGTTGAAATTAATAAATGTGCATTCATATACTGTAGGGATTGAAATTGTTGAAAGCATCTTTGCAGTCAAAGAGTGTTCTCACCGATATATTCATGGGAATGAAAGCAAAATAGAAAAATTTTAATAGCCTATAAATAAAAGCAGAATGATTTTGTTCTTGAAATTTCCTGTATGGGTTTTGAGGATATTATGGCTACTTCGTTTTGTTTTTATCTTTAAGTACTTATGTAATTTCTTATGAAAACATCTTATTTCAACGTTTCATATCAACATTTATTTACGGATTGAGCTTTTTCAATTTTATTTAATAGAGGTTGATGTCAATTGAAAAAAAAAATTATGATTAGGATTATTGAAAAGGGGCATTTTTTATAAGCTTTACAAGAGCATAGAAGGGCTTAGTGACACTTACCTCCATTACAAAAAGAAAAAAAAAAGGGCTTTAGTGTGGAAGCAAAATTATTACTAAAAGGGACATTTTTGTAAGTAACGTTGAATCAGTGACAATAAATCGGTTGTCACATAGTCCACACTAAAGATCTGACGCTAATAGTTTTGTTACCATCCATTTTCTACTCAGCGAAAAATATTTAGGTTGTCACCACGGTGTTACAAGGATGTTTTGTAATTGTTTGATGTCTGTCAATACCAGCTGTCTGTTAGATCAGTGACAACTATCGTTGTTCCATTACAAAGTTTAGTTGTAACGATACTATTACGTGATAAAAAATAAATCGCCACTCATAGTAAATGTGAAAAGAGAACGTTCGACACAAGATAGAAAAGACTTTGTGGATTTTCTCTTCGACCTTTTGTCAATGCATGTTGGTTCAATCATTAGGCTACTGCTCTCACACAGTACTGGAATGTAAGGGAGTCTTATAACCTATACAAGAGCATAGAAGAGCTTAGTGACATTTACCTCCTACCTACCCTTAACAAGGACTATCTTCTCAATCCAAAAGCACCATCCCATGGTGTTGTTGTGAACCCTCTTTTGTTGCCAGTCAGCGACAGATTAGTTGCCAAAAAGATTTAAGGACATTGCTAACCTTCACTATGCCAAAAACTCTAATAGGCGACGCAAAAACAGCATCGCAAATTGTAAATGGGGACGCAATGTCTTGTGTTGCGGAAAAGACTGTCGTTGAAAGTGAAAAACATTCGCGACGAATAACGTACGTTGCAAATATGAAACAATTGCAGACACGCAATGTAGCAAAATACAAACAATTGGCAACGCATACGTGGCCAATATAGAGACAATTGGCGCTAATTATCCCCACAGTTAGCGACGCAAGCGTCGCCAAATCTTTCACCAATTGGCGACGCTAACGTTTCCAATTATTAGTTTTTGTGATGAAATTTTATCCCGAAATTTACTTAAATTGGCGACGCATGAGTCTCCAATTGTCCATTTATCGCAAAAATTATTTTTCGTTGACACTATTATTTGACGATGACATTCTTCACTAATTATTTAGGCTATTTTTTTTAAGCCTCATCCTTATATAAGACGTCACTAGATAATTCAAATTAAATGATTTTTTAAATCTCATTTGAATATTTTATAAAATTAATTTAAATGTATAAATATTATTAATTAAAAGTAAACAAATTTAAATTTCATTATCTTTTATAAAATAATGAATGATTTATTGCAAATGATTCATTTAATAAAAATGAGAATCAATTACTAATAAAAAAATGCAAATGAGAAAAAAATGCAAATATATAAAAATAATGCGAACAACAAAATTACATACAGTTATATATTTCATAAATACAATAATTAAATGCGACATAGTTTTTGTCGCCTAAAAGTATATATAAACTGAAATACCATAACTTACATTGATGTTATAAATGGGAGCAAAGCAGCTATCAATTTTACTCTAAAACTATCTACGTACTGCTAGGTCCAAACAACATTCTGAAACTATACATATAGACCAAACAAGTAATTCATATAAGTATCAGCTAATAATTATATATTCTTATTTTGTGCAAAAATGTTAATACTTATTACCATCTCTGCTAATTTTTTTAGAATAACATTATTTACTATGATGTCTCGCATGATCATCATCACATAATAACTGCATTCGATAGTTTTTGGTTGTTTTACCGTCTATACAAAAGTGATAGAAAAATGTTAATCATTATATTAAATAGCTACGTAGGTTTTTCACCATATGCATTTAGATATATGAATAAATATTTATGTATAACAATATGTACTATATGTATCTTTATTATAGGCGTCTAGGAAGAAATACACTCGGGTCTCGGCGGTGGCATGTACAAAGAAATACTCAAAGTCTAGCAACGGAGTGTAGAAAAAAAATACTCAAGGGGCTTGGTGGCGACGCCAAAAAAATGAAATCGCTATGGATCATTTAGCTTGTTGGAAGAAGATATATATGAGTGAAAAAATTTGGTTGCCATTGTCGTTGATGAGTTTAAGAGGAAGACAAATGGAAAATACCTGATTGCCGACGTTGACAAGTTAAGAAGATGAAAAAAATTTGAAAATACCAGTGTATTTTCGGGTTTGAGGGGAGGGTGTAGGGTAGTAGAGGGAAGAGTGAGAAAATAAATTTGGATTGGTGGGAATTAATCCCGCCATTAATTTCAGGATAAGGCGATGCATAGCTTCGCTAAAGGTCTTTTAGCGACTCAGTGCATCGCCAATTAAGGAACATTTTGGCAATGCCCAATAATGATTCTTTTTTTTTATGTATATATATTTTTTATTTTTATAATTTATATTCTAAATTATAAAATTATATTATATATAGTAAATGAAAATTATATATATTAAACATATTAAATATTCAAATAGATAAATATTATGTATAGAAAAATATAATTATATATAAATAGCTTTTAGCGACAATCAACGTTACTAAAACTTACTTATTTGTGTCACTAAAAGTACTACATATAACTAGCTTAAAGCGGCGTCACTGAAAATACTTCTAACGACGCACTGTTTTGAAAGATAAACATTTTATGTCGCTAAATATACTTTTAGTGACGTACTGTTTTAATACATAAATAATAGGTGTCGCTAAAAATATTTTTAGCGACGCACTATTTTAATATATAAATATTTTTCTTTATTTCTTTAATTTATTCTCTAAAATTTAAAATTATAAAATTATATATTTAAAATATATATTTTATTATTGTGTATACTAGCAATTGAGTTTTAAAAATTATATACTAGCAATTAAAATTATAAATATATATCATATACATCATTAATTGCTAAATTGATTAAATAATATCATATTTAAATGCGTAATCTTAATTGAGTTTTAAAGTTGATATATACTAGCTATAGCAATTCATATATATAAACATATATCATATAAATATTATATGCTCTAATCTTATATGATATCTTATATATTTATATACATGCAAATCCTATAATTTATATGATATAAAATTCTAATTTTCTATGATATCTTATATATTGATTATTTTGGTATTGTGAAATATTTGTGGTAGGTGTTAATTAATTTTTAGCATGATAAATGATATACAATTGGTGAAACCAGCATCGTTTTTTTTGCAAAATTTGTACATTAATTGGCAACATTAGCGTCTCCTTTGTGTCGCCACCAATGTTGCGAATTTGAGCTTTTCTTGAGTAAAGGCGACTCTGGTGTAGCTAATTATAGGACACATGCGTCGTTAATAATGTCAATTTTATATTCTTTCGTTGCGAATATTTTTTTGCCGAGTAAAATTTTCGAGACGATGCTAAACATTTGTCGTGAAATGTATTTTAGGTGTCCCTAATTAAGTTCCGCGCCTAATTAATTAGCGACATGTTACGTTCTTGTGTTGCAAAAAGTTTTAGCTTGCAGATTTTTGGCAACATATGCATAATATGTATTGCGGAATGTATTGCTTGCGCAAATATTTCGAGACACATGTCCACTGGGTTTCGCTTCAAATGCGTGTCGCAAAATGTATTTGGCGCCCAAATTTTTTGCGACATTAGACGAATACGTGTCACTAAATATTTTTTGCGCCACCGACGAAACATTTTGGCGACGCTTTTGTGTCATTATTTTGTTAAAATAAAGGCAACGCAACAACTTTGGTCGCGAATTAGTTTTGCACAACGCAATTTTTGTTTTGCATCACACATTTGGTGTCGTCTATTGACAATTTTGGCGTAGTGCTTCAGGAGAAGATGGTTTCAATCGGCATGGATGAGGTTAATTTGAATAATATTTCTTATTTAACTTTATATTTTTTTTTATGGAACTTTTTAAAGTGTCATTTTATTTTTATTTATTAAAGTTTGAAATACATACGTTGAATTAAAAAATATGCTTTCATATATTGTAGGGGTTAAAATTGTTGAAGGCACCGTTGCAGTCAAAGAGTGTTCTCACCTATGTGATCCTGAGAAGAAAAATATAGTAATACAGCTGTAATGGTGCAAAATTGCTTATCTGTCTGGACCACAAGGCCCGATGATTGAGCTTCTTGCCAGTTGCATTGGGAGTTCATCCCATGAGCAATTGCTTAGGGATGCTCTAAACCTCGGACATTCAAACTTCTGAAAGACTGCATTTAGACCAAAGTAATCCGCTTGCAAATTCATACCTGAGTGTTAACCATGAAGGTCGGATAATACCAAATAAATAATTAGGTAAAGCAGGCTGATCAAAAGAGTCAAAAAATTCAACCATGAAAACATGCCTCGAATTCAAATTTACCTATACATGAGCCTTATAAGTATCAGGCAGATTGGTTTTCTCTAAAAAATTTCCAGTTTGCGTGAAATTTTGGTGTTACGCAAGTAGACTTTTGTGCATGACATCTGAAGTAAATTAAGGAGGCATGACAACATTCATGTAACGAAGAATCCTGCCCAAGACATACCTTGTAATTAACACGTAGCCAGTCATTGGGTCATCAACAGTGTACTTGTACGAGGGTCTTTGTAAACTATCTACATGCCCATATTATCTTTGCTCTCAATATATTGGGTGCAATTCACAAGTTAGGGTTATATATAAAAACGTAAATTAAAAAAATTCTCAGTAACTCATGAATAATTTTAGATTTTTGAAACTTCGAAAGCATATTGACTACACTACACTTTGAACCTCTCTTCTAAGATGTCCAACATATATAGTCTGTGACTTATTGTCAGTGCCACATATGGAAGAATTTCTTAGAAGTCTTAGTTAATGGTCCAAGAAAATATCACATTTTTCTCCCTCTCTGCTATTGATGGACTATAGTGTACTTGTTCGTGAGACAAAATAACATCCCTTAGAGAAAGCTCAAGCTAAACCAATTCAATCAAAAAAAAAAAAAATTGGCCTAAAAACTATGGAAGACCATCTCACAAAATGAGATCCCTTTACATATTATTTTAGTAACAAATATAGAAATATCGTCATTAAAAATAAATTATCAGTCACAAAAATTTTAAATTTGTCACTAATAACATATCATTAGTGACAATGTTAATTTTAATAAAATAAAGATATTTTTATTTTAGAATTTTCATATATATACAGATACGCAGACGGGGTTTGTAGAGTCCCCGACAACTTGAGCATTTGATATGGAGTTAACTCCTTTCAATTTCAAGATTTCAATTTCAATTTTTACACGTGCAAATCACGTGACCCAAAGACTCCAACATTTTGCACCCTCCCTCCCCGACCCGAAGACCCCAACAATTTCCCCCATCTGCGATAGCCCTCTCTCCCCAGCCGCAATTGCCGAATCAAAGCACTCAAAACTTGTCCCTCCCCAGCCGCGCCAAGCCTCGCTGAGCCTTGCCCCCGATTGCCCAGATCCTCACCTCCCCGATCGGCGAATCTCCTCCCTCCCCAGCCGGGTCAAGCCTCTCGAGCAATTGCCCAGATCCTCCGTCCCAAGTGGCACACCTCCCTGATTTGCAGAGACTAGCCCCGACCTCATCGAGCCTCGAGGAATCTCCTCCCTCCCTCCCCAGTCGGGCACCGAGCCCGATTCCGCGCAGTCCATCACCAACTCAACTCTATGATTATAGGTTTTGAATTTTTTGTTCTGGTTCTGTTTCTAGTTTTAATTTTTTTTTCTTTGTGGGCTATACACATTGTGTTTTGTGATTGGAAAATTTGTTTTGTTGCCGTTTATATGGCTATTCTATTATTAATCAAGAATTTGTTCATTTAAAGGAAATTTTCTCGTTCTATGATTGCAAAATTTGTTTTATTCATTTATATGGTTTCTGAATGGCCGCTTTGTGATTGTAATGCCAAAACAAATTTTGCATAACTGGAAATATATGATTTTATTCAAGAATTTGTTCGTTTAAAGGAAATTGTAATGAAGAATGTGGGCTGTAAAATGTAGATGTGAGCTGCAAAATTGTAATCAAGAAAATTTACAAATTAAACATAGATGGATATGAATTTGTGCTGCCGTGCATGCAAATTGTTGCTTTGTCTTTGGGTCATGTGAAAATACACGTGTAAAAATTGAAATTGAAATCTTGAAACTGAAAGGAGTTAACTCCATGTCAAATACTCAAGCTGTCGGGGACGGTAATAACCTGACTAGGCGGATTTTGTATCAAAATTATATATATGTATATATATATACAGTCATGCTATTATCAGGTATATCTAATATTTATTATGTTCATATATAGAATTTAAAGGCTAAAATTAAATAATAAATAAATGGACAAGTGATTTAGATTTTTAAAAATTCTTGATGACGTATTTATCTACTTATTATTTATTTATGGTTTAATCTTAGGCTTTGAATTTTATCCCTAAACATAACAAATATTATATGATAGTAATATATATATGAATTGCTCCAATTAAAACCCTGTACGAAAATTCCAATCACCTTCTCTCTACAACCGGATAATTAATTTCGTGGGGTTTCTCAGCAACAACATAAATACCTAACTAATTTAACTTAATCGAACATATCAAAAGAAAAATAACATATAACAATTTAATAAGAATTACAATTTTTTTCAAAAAAATAATAATAATTAATAACTCAGAGACTTTTCACTAATTAGATATAGCTTTAGTAAAACAATGTTTGCAACACAATATTTTTACAAAATATTAATAATTAACAATTAATAACTCAGACTTTTCATTAGTGATAATTGCAGAATAACAATGTTTGCAAGTAGCCTTGATATTCTTCTTTTGTATACATATATACAAATTAAAATAAGAAAAAAACTATAAACCAAAATCAAAATGGGCAATAAAGTGATCAAAATCATCATCAAGTGGCAAAGGCAAAGGCTGCAGTGGCAATATCGTGTCAAAATCATCATCTCTAGCAGTGGCAAAGGCAAAGACGATTGTGGCATTATCGGAATCCACAAAGACGACTAATGATGTGCTAAACAAGGTGGTACTGGTGGTTGTTGTTGTACACTTGGGCATGGCAATGGACTCGGAAAAGGAGAATGCACTTGAGGTTGTGGTAGTGCATCAACATATGCAGAGGACCAACAATATCAATGCTCTTTCTCTTCATGTCGCTTTGCGCTGAGCTAATTTTCTTTCGGAATTGGTAGAGTACGAAATCACCATTGGGATCGATAATGCAATGAGCCAGCGAACCCGCAAGGCAATACTTCATGTTCCATCCTGCTCTTTGGCCTGCTTGTTCTCGTAGTTAAACCGTTTCTTCAACCCAATACATTTACGTTGTCGGCGTCGGCGTCGTAAATTTCGGTGCTGGAATTTTGACCTTTCCAAGTACAATTAAAATGACATGCATGGAAAAATAACTTAAAAGTTAACGATATAATCTTTCCAAATCAAATTATTGATCGAATTGACAAGTGGCAGTATTTGTCTGATATTTGTAACAATTAATTCTGAAAATAACAATGTGAATTCAAAGATGCTCTAAGATCATTTTCAATGATCTTTTTAAAAGTTTAATTTTT
>QANX01000168.1:0-16647 GCA_003254975.1 Ochetophila trinervis
TAATTCAGATAAGTTTATATAAATAAATAGGTATTCAATTCAGATTTTAATGGATTTTATAAAAGTTTATTAAAATCTAGGTGTATTCAATTAAGACTCTATAAAAGTCTTTTAAAATCTGAAGGTATTCAAAAAGTCATTGACTTTAAAAGATTTTTAAAAATAATAGAATTTAATGGATTTCATTGGATTTTAAAAGGAAATTTATGAAAGAAAAAGTTTAACTGAAATCCCAACTATTTTCCATGGATTTCATTAGATTCTTATGGATTCTATACAGAATCCATAAAATTCCATAAAAATTTATGAATTCTTTTAAAATTTACAATTCTATTTAAATCCATTAAACTCTGAATTAAATACATCCCCTTACATACATACAATACCACGATTGTGATAAGTTATTTTTTATTAATAATGTATTATGCTAATTAAATTATTTATAATTATGTGACGATAAAATTAAATATTTAAACTTTAATTAAAGATTTAAATTTTATAAAAATTTATTACAACTCCATTTATAAATACTTCATTGCGCTCTATCATATATGCAATGACTGTGTAAAAGATTTTTTCTTCGTTTGGACATGTTCTAAGAATAAACACGCTTTGTCCCGTCCATTATTGTCTTTCTTTTTTTCTTCACATTCATACTTATAGGTGTTTATCGGTTTGGATATATTTTGAAAATAACCAATCAAATTCAATTAGTAATTGNTAAGAATTCAACTAATGTAGAATATGTAATGATTATAATTTTGAATAAAAAAAATAGCATCCTACCATACCAAACAAATAACCGGCCATAGTTTTTCAAAATTAAGAATTCAACTAATGTAGAATATGTAATGATTACAATTTTGAATAAAAAAAATAGCATCCTACCATACCAAACAAATAACCGGTCATAGTTTTTCAAAATTAAGAATTCAACTAATTTAGAATATGTAATGATTATAAATTTGACTAAAAAAAATAGCATCTTACTATACAAAACAAATAACCATATCATTACTATCAGCAAAGACACTCACATGAAATATTAGATCCATATGGTTGGCATGTTAACAATTACATGCAAAATTATCAAGGAGATGTGCCTTCTGATCAATATTTCTCTCAATACAGAACTAGAAATGAGGATGAGGAAGAGAGTGAAAATTTTCAACCACCAAGAAATTCTATATGATATTGACTTATATTTAAGTAATCATGTACTTGTATTATTATTCTGATTAATGAATAATTCATTACTTAATTAATAATATTTTTATTTCTATCAGCGAGTACTATAAATCTCTTAATTATGATAAATATGATTTTCACTCAATATTTTTTCAATTTTTATAGTTAAATTGATAAAATATCTAATAAATAAGCATATCCTGAAGTTTCATAAAAAATTTCCATATTTTTCTATAAATTTCCGTCATTTCTTTCGTTTTTTTATCGATATCGATATTTTGTCGATATTTCCATCGATATTTCCGTATTTTGAACCTTCGATATTTCCGTCGATACCGATATTTTCATCCTTGGTTAAGAACGGTTAAATGTCTCTGTCTGTAAGGTGGGCACATGATTAAGAACTTTTTTCAAGCCAGATAATAGCCTCTACAAGTGATTAAGACATATTGAACAACCAACCTTAATATTATTAAAACAAAATAACTTATTGCTATGGTATTGTTTGATATAACATGCTGATTTTTAGTTTTTTATATTTAATTATGTATACTTGTATGTACTTTAAATGTTTGTAGATGGATAGTTGAAATTTATTAGGCATCTCAAATAATTATAAGCTGAAATTAAAAAAGAAGAAGACAAAAACCAAATCATTTGTATTTTGTAATTATCCACTTTATTGTATTTCATATATACATTGAGATGAATGTAAATGATAATTATAAATTTTTCAGTGTCTCATAATTGAATTTTTTGTTTTGTCATTGAAATATTTTTGTTGTTAATTTGATTTTGTAATTTTGGACGAAGCTTAAGAATAAGTAAAATGGTTTATAGTTTCTAACTAGAAGAAACTCTATGTCAGCAAAAATATATGAAGACACATTAGTATATAGCATTTACTTACTAATTAAAATTTAGGTTAAATGACAACCTAATGGATCCATTTAGAAAATGATTGTCAAAAAATAAATAAATTGCTCATCGAGAGAAATAAGATATCAATTTATTATTGAATAACTGTCGTAGGGGAAACTTAGCCTAGTTGACTGAAATTCCAAAATCTAGTTTCAAAAGAAACAACTAAGCAATTGAGGACATATACGGAGCACTTTGAAGATAATATTTTCAATCCATTTCTATGATATTATGGTGTTGTCTGCATGGTATGTTAATATAAACTATGCTTTCAATTATTTTTATATCTTGAAAATATAATTAAGTGGAGTACATAATGATATTCTTGAATCTTAATAAGATATAACATATGTGAGTGTCAAATAAAGGCCTTTTCTATGAGAGTTATAGGGTTGAAATTCTTTGGAGCAATCCCAAATCCCACTAGTTTTTCATAGCCAAAAAGAACACAATCATAATAACCAAATTTGTCAATAAAGGAATCGTGTGAGTATTATTCCTTTTGTTTACACTAACAATGAATAGTTTAAGACGTTACATTTATTAAATAGCTAAGTAAATATAATAATACTTCATTAGGTAAGGAGCGAAAAACTATCTATATCTATGCAATTATTGTCCAAATGAACTATTTCTAACTTTAGCACTGTAATTTGCATAATTATGAAGCAATTTACATTCATGTGTGGGGGTTTTTGAAATAAATAAATTGATATTAGCTAATTTTCATTTTTGAATAGAAATTGCAAATGTTTCTTTTTACAGTTTAAAGGTTATATTTTTTCTCATAGATTGCTGCATTTTGTAAGGTGATTCACAATGGTTACGATTCAGCATTTTAGTGGGATAAAATTCCCTTTAAAGACATATAATCTAATTATAGCCTCCATCTATTTACTGAATTTTCTATAATCTATATTTATTTTTATTATTTTATATTTTAATATTACTTGAATAAAATTTATTCACTTTTATACTTATGTATTGTTTAATATAATACATAATTTTAATACACATTAGTTCTTCTAATTGTGCATTGGATAAAAGAAAGAAGAAAAACATGTTTTTATTTTTTATTTTTTCTCTCACAAAAATTATTTTAATTAAGCAGGCAGCATCTCAATTTTTTTTTTCTTTTTTTTTTAACTGAATAGGTAGAATATATCTCATTCATGTTGGAAATTTTTTGGTTTTGTATATATGGAAAATTATTCAGTGAGACCTCACTTTTTTGAGATATTTTTATAGTATAATCGGTTGTACCATACAATAAAAGTTGTCTATAAATAAAAAATATTGTTCGTAAATAAAGTAACGAAATTTACAATAAAATAACATTAGTAATGTTACTTCTTTTATGAATAATGTTACTTCATTTATGAATAATGTTACTTCGGTTGTTAAAATTCAATTTTTTTTTTAAATTTTAATGGTAAAATCCTTCAATATTGGTTCATAAGTCAGTAACATTAATTCATAATTGAATAAAATTGGCATGTAATTGAGTAACATATAATATTTATTCATAATTACGTTCATTATGGATATATTACACATTTATAAAGTAATATTTTTCAGCTATAGATCAATTATAAACCAATATTAAAAAGTTTAGGCGCTGAAACTCCGAAAGTGAAGTCTCACTCAAATAAAGCTCATGTATATATATTAGAAAGGACCTGCAAAAGTTATTTAAAAAAATGGATCTTTTGTTAGTCATAATAAAAAAAAAAATAAGTAACTTTTATCTTTTGTTGTTTAAAAATATAAATTTAGCTTACGGAATGAAATTGACCGAATTATCATATAATTGTAATTTATATTTTTAATATGTTGTGCTATTGTTTCTGTTGTATTTTAATTCATAATTTTTATTTTTTAGTGGAATGGTGTCGTTTTGTGCTTTAGTGGGTTACATATGTTTTGCAAGCCTGTAACTACTTGAGCTCACCCATTCTCAGTCTGGCCCGATTACTTCTCCTCTACTTTAAAGATTGATGGCATGTGATAGAGGTGTGATTCGTTACTCTATTGTATATTCATTATGTTCTTTAGAGTTTGCGATCAAAGTGTGTATTTTTGTACTAGAAGCTGTATGTTTGTGTATTCTTTTTTTCTTTCAGTTCTCTATGTGTCTAAAGTTAAAGATTTCTATGTGTGATTTACAAGAGAAAGCTTTTTAGCTTAAATTTTGTATTTGTAAAGGAGAAAGTTTTAGATATTGTAGATATAAGTTTGTAATTTTCTACGCAACTGTTTTCCATTAAAACTGAAGACTTAGACTTTTACTAAACCTCATAAATACTGTATATGTTCTTATTTCTACAGTTTTGATATCTTTTAATATCAATAATCATAACAGTTTCATATAATTTATACTATAATATTACGTGGCGTGAAGCCGAGATAAAAAAAAAATTTATTTAAAAACAAAGCGTATGGTACTTCCTTTACCAAAAAAAAAAGTGTACGATACTTCATACATCCAATACATTGGAAAATGTGTTTGCATTCCCCATTGAACCAGAACGACTATGATAGTCAGAGGTGGATCTATGGAGGACGGGAAAAGACCACCCCCCCCTAATTTTTTATTATATATTTTATATTTATCTACATATAATAATTTATCTTTAAAAATGAATTTGGTCCCCCTAAAAAAAATAAACAAACTCTCAATATTTTAATTTTTTATATCATGTATTTATCATAAAGGAAAAATTAAATACAATTTATAGTGAAATAAATGATAAATATTGCAATTTTGTATTGCATATTAATTTAAATTATGCATAATATATATATTAAACTTTTATATTATTTTTCACATTTTTTAAATATTCCATTACATTATATTTTTATCATCATTAACTTTTAATTTGTTCTTCCAATAAAAGAACTTTTAATTTGTTAATTTTTTTATTTTTGTTATTAATATTAAATTAATATTTATCTTAATCAATATTGTAATATGTTGCTTTTACTTTTGTTTTATTCCCAATAAAAAAAATTGTTTTATTTCAAGATTTTTTTTTGATACCTCTAAATTTTGTATCTAAACAAGTTTATAATTTATGGAATAAATTTAGTATGTGAAGTATAATCTTTTTTTTAAGTGGACAATATTCTCTCTTTTAAGTTAATCTATAGTCAAATACACTATACTAAAAGTAGAATCTGCAAAAGCTGATTAGCTAAAAGATTGACTTTCAAAAATGGCTCCCTCTTCGAAAAGAATTTAGATTTCGCCTCTGGTGCCATCGTCTCCAAACTTTCAAAATATTTATACCATTTGAAAGCTCACCTGGTGCCTAAATATTGCTATATCTTATTATTTTAGTTCTTTAATTAACATTAAAAAAGATATTACTTCTACATAATTTTATAATAAAATGTCTTCGAGAAAAGAGTGTATAATAACATGCACAAGACAAATCCAATTCTTGCCCACATCAACTTATTTTTCTTCTATTTTTTTTGGGTAAATAATTCCTACCCACCTCATGTATGTATGCAATGTAACTATGCGCAGCGTATTGGGTTGGCCTGAAAATGCCAGAAGAAAAAATATTTCTTTCTAGAACAAATTCGGATATATATGTGGTTTCAAAAAAATGATTTACCGTTATGAAAATGTTATTCAACATTGACTTATGCTTCTCATGCCTGACTTTGTAAACCATATTATATAGAAGAAACCATCACTTCAAAACTGCGAGCCCAAAATTCATTAATGTCCTTGCAAATTCTTCATAACTTGGTATACATTTTTAAAACACGATCATCCAGTGATTGACTGACTTGTCTAATATGATAATATCATATTACTAGGAAAAAAAATTACATTATTTATAATTTACTCATGACAAAATTCCATTCCAACATTCTGTATTTCCAAATAACCTATGTATTTATTTCAATGAAACAAGTTCTTAAAAATTATATATGAAGACTAAGAAGATTGAACTAAGATGGTAGATTTTACAACCAACATTACTATAATTGTATCTAGAAGTAGAACATATAATATAATAAAACTTGTAATGAAATAATAAATAAGAATAATAATAATCAAAGTGGCCATTCATTGAACGAGAAAGAAAGTCAAAGTGGCCTAACTTGTGTATCATACTAGTTGCAACCCTTAGGTTGCCGACAGTCGGCAGAGTTTGAGATACAATCCAACGGCCGTACATGAGCTCAGTCCCATCGTAGCTGTTGATCTGGGTTTAAGGAGAGGAAAAGGATGGCCCACCTCACAAAACGTATCCAATGTTATGATGTAAAACCTGACCAGGACGTGCCTCCTACATTAAAGTCGTATACCCAAATTGGGAAAGGAAAAAAAATTACCAAAATTACATATTATTAAAAAAAGGTCTGAATTTTCAATTGGATAGTATTTTTTTATTATATATTTTTTGGTAAAATAGTATTTTCGAATCGGAGTATATACAATATACCATAAGATAAGTAGGGGTGTACAAAAATTCATCAACCCAACTCAATCTGACCGATCCAATCCAATCCAACTCAATCCATTGAAAAATCTAAATTTTTAGGTTGGGTTGGGTTGGATGATATCTAACCCACTAACTTCGGATTGGGTTGGGTTGAATGGTGAAAAAACCCGATTAACCCGACCCAACCAGTATATATATTAAAAAAAAAAAAAATTCCCCCCCCCCCCTCTCTCTCTCTCTCAATTTTTCATTTGTAATTTTGAGTTTCTAGTTCAATTACTATATTGTATTTCAATTCTTCATTTGTGATTTTTTTTTTTTTTAAATATACATGCTCTATTAATGTTTTTTTATTTCCAAAATGCATGTCATTGATGTCATAAAGCAATTTGTTTTTCTTGTTAAACTCATAATTAAAAAGAAGTGAGTGAAATAATGAATGAATGAATTTTTTTCCGATTTGAACAACCTGTAAACAATGCCTTATTAATTGATTTATATAAAATCTAATAAGAATTTGATGTCTCGAGTATTCGTTTTTATGCTAAAATGTTGCAACCAATCCAATATGGGAAACTTGAAAATGATATTACTTTCTTATAACTTTTCTGTGACCTGAACAAATAAATATATACTAATGTTTAATTAATTTTATTTACTTAATCAAATTAATATTGTTTAATATATACTATTTGTAGTTTTTTGCATTATAATAGTTCATGCAATTTATTTTTGCAAAAATAAAGAGGAATGAAGTTAAGTTATTGACTAAAATTTAAATTATTAAAAAATTAATTTTGACTAAATTAAAAATAAATTAACCCGATCAACCTGACCAACCCAACCTGCACTCTATGGGTTGGATTGGATTGAGTTTGTTCTCTGTTTGGGTTGGGTTGGGTTATAATATAAAAAATCTGCACTCTATGGATTGGGTTGATTTTTTTTAAAAATCCGGCAAACCCAACCCGTGTACACCCCTAAAGATAACCATTCAATTTCAAAGCCAGCTGCGAATTTTTTTTAATAAATATGTTTTAGAGAAAATAAAAAAGAAAAATCCATTTGATGATGGACTAGATTCGCTTTATGTACAGTGCTTTGCCTTAATGATTATTTTTACTAATTGATCTATTTTAAAACATAATAATGTATGTGTTTTTAAATTTTATTTAAATTAAATTTAATATTTTAGTTTTATGATAATATATGTGTAGTTTTTATAGCCATATAGAATTATATTATTGTTTAATTATTATTAAAAATGAATATATATTTTAAATTAAAAATATAGTAATAATTGCATTATAAATTTAAAATATTAAATTAAAATTAAAATAAGATTCAAAAAAATATTAGCGAAATCTCACTTTCATAAATGCACACACATAAAATGACGAGCCATTATTGTCTCTCGCTGTTTACTCTTGGGCAAACTTGCTTAATTGCTTTTGCAAATCCACTGCTGTGGGTGTGTTTTCGGCTTTTTACTAGTTTTAACCGTTCTATTCTTTGCTGGCGGGGGACCTGAGGCAATTTATTAGAGTAGCAATCTAATATGGTCCATTTAGCTCAAACTAGGCCCAATAAAAATAATGGAACCAACCATCCTGCATTCATAAAAACCGTTTGGAGATATTACCAAAAAAAACCATTCGGAGATTATTTTTAGGACTTTATTGAATTTATCTTCAATGATTTATCAACTATTAATTATACTGTCTTAGAAAAAAAAACTATTAATTATACTGTTACATAATTAGATATTTAAAATTTAGTTTATAAATTTTGTATATATAGCATTGCTTTTTAGAAAGCACTTGTCTTATAGAAAGTGATAGAAAAAATATCATAATTGCAACTTCTTTTAGAATCACAAAGTAGGAAAATATCATAAAAAATGCTTTTATTTATTTACGCAATCACTCCAAAACAAGCATTTATTAATTTATATCGGAAGCGCTTTTTTTTTTTAGATAAATCGGGAAGAATATTTTATCACAGGATCTTAAATTTAAGAATTGAAAGTTATCACCTATGATTATTGCCATCTAGTTGTTTCAAAGGAACATGCATGAAGTGCTTCAAGCATTTGATTATAACGGGCAATACCATGGGGCTAGATTGGGCCAATACTTGTACCGATTGCTAATGGTGCGGTTGAGAAAAGCATGCTTTTCGGAGCCGGGCTACATTGGATTACTGGAAGCCTAGTCCAATCTGAAAATTAGTCAGCTTAGCTAGCCCTTAGCGTAAATAGGAATAGCAGACATAAATAATATCAATGAATGCATATATATATATATATGTATAGATTGATATAGATTGATGGTGTTACATTGCATATATTTAGGATACATGTTGGATCCCACTGTTACGATTTAATACAATGTGTGAATATAAAAGGATATTAGGTCCCTTGATGCATGTGAGTATGTGACAAACATGGTACCTCCCATCAAACATATAATATAATTACACCAACCATTTTATTATCTTATTCATTAATTTTAGTTAATACATAGTTTCCTAAATCAAGCTTATAATTTGTCTAATGGGATGCGCCAAATTAAAACTTTGACGTATATGAAAGACACATGGATACAAAAAGCAAAGCGAAGCATAGCAAAGCAATTAAGGAATGGAATAAATGGAAGTAGTGCAAGATTAACGAAGAGAGTTTTAATTTTAAACTAAAGTTGAAAGTGGTTTACTAGAAAGGAAGAGCAGAAGGTACGGAGAGATGCGTAGCCAAAGAGAGAAGACACGTGGGAAGCTTTTCTGTCAAAGCATGTAGGCTCCATTGTCCATTAAACTTTAAGTACTTTTCATTCATAAAAATAAAAAATAAGAAAAGTGCATTTAATTTAATTTTAAACAGAGAGAGAGAGAGGCCTAAAGGAATAGTCGTTTTATTAATTGCGTGTGGATTATTATTTCACTGGGAGAGACCAAAGGGTCGTGGTCTTGACTCTTAGCTAGCCTCCTCTTCACGAGTGGTGAAATCTAAATCCATGTGGATGGCCAAAAAACCTTATGCATTCATTGCATTAGCGAAAGAATATAACGGTTTTCACAGCTTTTGCTTTTTGCTGACATCTTCAGCATTCAAACCAGTGTTACTGCAAATATGTATTACGTATCGGCCCCAGCAAAAAGTTTTCTATATTTTATATACTTTTTAACTTAATTATTTGTGTACAGCAGGATTATTCATTGCCACATTGGCCTAGTTAAATTAGGTTTATATACTTTAGTTTTGAGCTTATTACGACCTATATATATATATGTTATCCTAATTAAGCTTATAAGAAATTAAGGATCTTGTTTTTGTTTTTTTTTTACGGAAAAAAAATTAAGGTACTTGAGTTTATTAGTTTGTTTAAAATATGTTATTACTAAATATGTTATGAGATTCATGTCTATGCTTTATTTTTTGTCCTTCTCTTCCTACACAATTCAAAGTCGAAGCAATAATTAGAATAGATGAATTTTGTATGGAGAATTAATTCCTGTTGAAGTATACTTTTTTACTGTTGTTAACCACCATGTGCATTGATTATAATTCAATAAAGCTTGCAAAACAATGTAATTTTTTTTAACACTGATGTAATATTTTTAAAAAATATCTTTACACGCAGATTTGAATGATGCTTTCAATGCAAAATAGCTATCGTGATTAATGATTTAAGCGTATCTGAAATAAAACATATAATGGAATATTTTATATTCTTTCACCATGTAATTTTTTCGTGATACAAAAAAATTAGTTCTCAATCGTAATGGGCGCACTATTTTAGAAAACTAAAAATTTTTAATTGTCCTCCATTGAAAATGAGACCACAGCATAATTTAATGAAATGAGATGTTGATTATGCTTTAAGCATTGAAAATGAGACCACAGCATAATTTAATGAAATGAGATGTTGATTATGTTTTAAGTATTGACTTTAGACTATTCACTCAAAAAATGACCTCGAATGGTTCATGTGGAGGGCAATCTCCAAGATGTAACACATATATATTAACACTCTTGGACCTTGAGGATTATGTTATTTGAAATGGGCTTAGTGCAGTTGAGATGAATCACAATTCAGTTCCAAACTTTTATAAACTTGAATTTAGACATTTGCTTTGTTAGAGGATCGTTAAACATTTGCAGATGATCAAACACGTGCTAACTCGTCATTCTCGGACGTCTACGATGAGCATTGCTAGCTCGGATCTGATAGTGATTCGTCAAAGTGGAATAATTATATTTACTCCCTATCAATTTAAATTTTTTAAAAAAATAATAATTTAACATGATATCAGAGCTAAAAATTTTAACAATTATAGTTCAGAATTTTACAATTCCACCTAAATATAAAATTATATTCAAAGATCTAAAAAATGTTATATAGAAAATCTACATATAAAAATCCAAACAAACTTATATATAAAGGAGAATGTTAAAAATAAAATATATAAATGACAATAGCTCATATCTTATCAATTTAATATTATGAAAAAAAAATAATTATAGGCACACAATTCTCACAAATTAAAAATTGAAAAGGAAATTATTTAGTAGATAAATAGTCAAGATCATGTCCTTAAAATTGAATTTTAACCAAAAAAATGTCCTTAAAATTAAATGCTTTGGAATCAATTCGTATTTCCAGATCTTAATTTCCAAATCCCCTTTGTCTTGTCACGTTAAATATTGCTCGACACCAATGGTCGTCCAATCAAATCAAATTGCTACGCCTACTAGATCAGAATAAAGTTCTATAGCAATCTATAAAAAATGATGTGCTTCTTTTATGTATACCATATACAAATTTAGATTAGATATGCTTAATTTAACCATAAATATAGACTACAATCTATCAAAATCATCACAATCACCATCTGCATCGTTATCATTAGCAATAATGTGTGTCTATTTTGTCTTTAAAATCTGTAGCAATGAATTGTATAAATCTGGGTTACTAATCATTGCAGCTGGCTGGAAAAACGATCCAAGTTAAATTTTTTCTTGTTAAAAAAACTTTGCGAAAAGCTGGCCAAAGAGTTGCACAACTAATTCTATCTAGCTAGGCGACTGCATAGGTGAAATTATATGGGCATGCAGTGCAATTTAAAGATATAGATATTTTTATATCCAACACACATGTGGATTTGTGAATTGGTTATGAACAATTATTGATTGCCACTTTAGTGAATGATGCAAACAGGCTCCAAGCTCGATGCGATTAACAATCGCACTTGAAAATGGAATCTTATAACAATTGCAATGTATAAATTCGACTTTTAATTCAATGGTTTTACAAACTATTTCACAACATCGGCAGTTCAACACATTTAATTTCTTTCCCATAAACGATACAGAGTCAGGCTGTCAATATGGGACCTACCAATAGCAATTAATTCAACAATATTACCGATTTATCTCTTTCTTTCGTATCGAATTTAGTTTACTCTCCTTGGATTTACACATGCATGAAATTAATTTTTTTCACACTTCATTATTTCTCTTAGTTGGGGCCTGTTAGATCCAAAAAGTACTCATGCTAGAGGTGGTTTAGAATTGGAATATGATTAAGTGGCAAATAAAATGATTAAATTAAGAGCAAGCACTGTACGGAAGCAAAGTTAAATTTTGGGAAATTGAGGCTAAGGAAGTGGGCCGGGTATATTAAATTCCATCGAACAACCAACAGTGCGGGATTTGGTTAAACTCGTAGCATGACCCGGGAAGTGCTGGTGCGATTTTTTTTCTTCTTCTTTTTCTGGTGAAAGGGAAGTGCTTGTTCGGTTGCCCCACAGGATAAATACTGATAGTATTAGTCCTCCTTGTAGCTACCCCTTATGTTAAATGTTACTATCTAGCCAGCTACTTAATTGTACTGTGATTCAGTTATTTTTTATTTTTTTGAGTTCATATTTCAACCACAACTGGCTAGTACTGCTCTCTCACATTTTCAACACACTCTCTGATCTTCTCTCACTCTCTCTTTCTCTGACAAAAATGGTGCAAGCAAAGAAGTTCAGAGGTGTCAGGCAACGCCACTGGGGCTCATGGGTGTCCGAGATTCGCCATCCGCTATTGTATATACGCTTATTTCACAAATTTATATATTATTATTATTCCTAGCTAACCCCCACAGCATATGCATATGTGTTTCTCACTTTCTTCATTTTTGTCCATTGTCCTTTTTCTGATTGATTTATATATATATATAATATTAATGACTTAGGAAATGAACAGTGATTCATGCATGCATACATTGTATTTTTTTTTTAAAATTAATTATAACATTTAGTAGAATTCCCATTAATTATCATAATATTGTCGATGTGGAATATTTATGTTACGTATAGAAAAAGAAGGGTGTGGCTTGGGACGTTTGAAACAGCGGAAGAAGCAGCAAAAGCCTACGACGAAGCGGCAATCCTGATGAGCGGTCGCAATGCCAAAACGAATTTCCCAATCGACGCAGCCAATAATGATAGCACGGTCAAGAACTGCTTGACATCGTCTCCGACAGCACTCTCGGCGATCCTCAGCGCCAAACTCCGAAAGTACTGCTGCAAATCTCCATCTTCTCCTTCCCTCACCTGCCTGAGGCTGGACACGGAGAATTCGCACATAGGAGTTTGGCAAAAACGGGCCGGGCCTCGCTCCGATTCCAACTGGGTCATGATGGTGGAGCTTGGGAACAAGGCCTCTTCTGCGGCCCAAATTCCGGCTACTCCAGGTCATCAAGAGGGCGGGAAGAGCCTGGATGAGGAGGAGAGGATTGCTCTGCAGATGATAGAGGAACTCCTCAACAGAAATTGACTCGCTACCATTGCCATTGCATGTGCTTAGTCCTTGTCCTTGTCTCGTTACGCCACAAATATTATTTAAATGCTCTATAGTTTGTAATTTATATATATATATATATATATACTTCTTTTCTTTTCTACCGGGCCTAGCATAAGAGCTGGGCCAACATCACATCGAATTTCTTACTGGTAAAAGAATATATATAAATTACATGTAACTGGAAGGGCTTTTTACCAGCAAGAAATTCGATGTGGTCTAATAGAATAAAATTAATTAGTTAAATATGTGTCTATTTAGAACTATATATATATATATGTGAAGTAATTACATATATATAGTTAGTTATACTTATGATAGTAATTAATATAGATGCATGGACTGATTTATTAATTAGAGATTATAAATAAAGTTGATTGATTAATATTTGTCATTAATATTTTCTTTTACATTTTCAATCTCCCTTGAATCTCTTTCCATTCTCTCTTTCCATATTCATGATTCAAATTAATTATTGTGAACTTATGACATTTTATTTGATTCTAAATTAAGCTTCAGTCTTGAAAGTTTCAAACTTTTAAAAGAAACTGATTCATGTGATTTTTAGTCATTTTGAGAATTAGTTTATCGGGAATCAGTTTAATTACATTGCTGATGTTTGGTAAATGTTGAGAATGCATCATGAAAATAGGGATTGAGATAATTTTTTTTACGTCTTTTAAACATAAGGATAATAAGAGAATAAATAAAAATATTTTTTCTCTTTCCCAGAGAAGGGATTTAGTTTCCTACTCACATTCCCTCGTGTTGGGAATTACTTTCCACTAGAGCACATATCTCCTTGATAAAATACATAACTCAAACAAATTTTTTTTTTTAGGAATTACAATAGATTTTAAAGTAAAATGGTGGGGGATTTCACTTAAACTTAGTTCAAGTTGAATTCAATACTACTACATATGTATTTTCGATGATTTTGCCCCATTGTCAAATCTACCAATATCATTAATATTGAAAAAATTATTTTACTAGAAAATTTCAAATTTAGATTATAGGAACTAAATAATTTATTTTTTAAAATTTATATTAGGAACGACATAATCTAAACAAACTTAAAGATTAGTTACATGGAGTATAATAGATAAAAAAAGAAAAAAAGCTACTTTTGTTATCTAAAAATTCTGATAAACCTATACTTTTTAATAGATTATATTTAAAAAAATATATTATTTATCTCTCTAATAATAAAGGATAATGAAATTATATAACTTTCTCTCCTTTTTTTTTTTTATACTATATATAACTTTCTTTAAATTTGATGTTCTTTCATATGTATTGTCTTTTATATGTTATAATTTTCAAATATTTTGCTTTTTAATTTGTTTATCAGTTTACATCTTTTTATGCCAATTGCCAAATAATGAACCGACATGAAGACCCCTTTAACCATGCACCTTCCCTGAATAAGAGTAGCAGGAATAAATTCTCATAAAAGAAAAGAAAATGAATTGATCACAACACAAGTCTTTAATTTCCATGGACCATCAAAATCAATACCCGAATAACCAAATTATTAATTAAGTATTAAGATGTAATGCTACCTATTGTGAATGTTGTAATTGATATACTATCTTATTGACCATCAAGTGATCAAATATATATATATATACTAGTTAATTTGTTAGAAAAAACTTCAGAATATCAATTAAATTTTCACATCACATCAATTAATATATTTGGCCATGAAAGATGCAAGAATATATATAACTAAAATTCTTACAGCTTGTTAGGTTTAAGTTACAAGACAAACTCCACCGCCAAAATGTTTAACAATTAATTTCTCACATATTCTACCTACAGCTTTTCATAGGCTTTTTACTTTAAAAACTAATTTATAGAAAAAAATAAAACACAAATGATTATTTTAAAAGAATACAGTACAATTAAGCTCACCACAAAAATTAAGCGCAATTCTCAAACCGTTATTTGCACTATGGTTCAACAATTGCTCATTCCTGATGGAGCCATCACAATCTCCACATGTCTTTGTCTTAGCATATATGTTCTAGTATCATGCTACCTGTCAAATTAAAATTTCCCATTTTACTTGAGAAAAAATTCACTAGAATGAAACAATAAACAAAGATACAAATAAAACCTCCAATGTACATGCATGTTTAAGTTCAATTCTTAAATATAATATGCTAATTGTTAATCTAAATATCTAACTACAAAATCACATGATTTTTTTATTCAAAATTAAATGAAGCAAATCAGCCAATAGGAAATTTAATCTAACAATAACAAAAAGAAATCATAAATTGAACTATAGCATGAGCTATAGCTTTTTTTGGTCACAGACAAAATAATAGAAGGAAAAAAAAAAACAAAAAGAGAGATAATACAAAGCGAGACAAAATATTAAAGTCAAAACTACAAAATTCACAAGAACTAAAAAATTTATACTTTATCATTTTTAACTTACTTTTTTGTTTTTACAATTTTCATTAAAATAACACATAAAAAAACACACCACTATTATAATTTTAACACTAAAAGCTATTTTCAAAAAGATCGAAATAAGTGAAGATAAATCATAATAACATTAGTAAAGAAAGCCAAACCTTATATTTCCTCATCCTTTCATTTTCCTATTCCATACATGAAACTCTGTGTTCTATTTCATTTGTAGCCCATTAGTATATCTAATTAAATAGATAAACTCCTATTGTAGAACATGTTAAAACCTTGTACCATTTATAAAAGAAATATCTAATAAAGAAAGAGAAACCTACAAAATAAGATAAAAAAGAAAAATAATAAAAGACAAAAGGATAATATATATCCTACATCTCTCATGCATGACTTTGTCAAAGGTGAAACTTCTTTCCAAAAGACAAGTCTTAGAATCTAAAATATAAATCTTCTAAAGCAAAAGAGGAAAAACGATTAGACCCTTACATGCGATAATTTTTCTTTCACACTATCACAAATTGATGTAGAGATAGTTTTTTGTTTTTTTTTTTTTTTTTTTTTTTTGTGAACATATTTAGAGATGAAATAAAATATACTATTAAAAACATTTTAAAATAAAAATAGCAGCCAGTACCTAACTGAAAACTTCTTAGATCCAGATTGTTATCTCAATTTTATTCTTTTATTTCAGATTATGATCACTATTACTTCTTTGATTTCTCGTTATTCTATAGCAAGGCAAAAAATCTATTGATCCAAATTGAATACCTAACAAAATAACCCATCACA
>QANX01000168.1:17190-58523 GCA_003254975.1 Ochetophila trinervis
AAAAAAAAAGGGAAAATTTTCTTATCAGATGAGTGATCAATCTTTTTCCTTTTCAAATCTTTGATGAATGGAATAGAAAATAAAAATGATAAGAATTAAAATACGTGAGAAAATTATGACATAGAAATGAGAGAAATTAACAATGACATTGTTTTTGCTATGTAGAATTTAAAAAAAAAAAAAAAGCATTAAAAGATAAAAAAAAAACTATAGACGGTGAAAAAAACAGAAACCCATTTAGCTTTTTACTATCCTTTATAATATATAATATATATAGTTTGGATATATATCACAAACAAATGATTTTTATTTTACTTACAAAAAAGATTTAACAGTTTCAACTAAATAATTAGTTAAGCATATGTATACGGAATTGATGGAATAATTAACTAAAAACTAAAGCTGCATTTTACGTTTGTCAAAAAAAAAAAANAAAAAAAAAAAACCTAAAGTGCATGATATAGAGTAATAGATGATATGTGTCGAATGAGTTAAATTGGATAATATAAATTAGATACATATTCAAAATATTACTTGTGAATGTTGATAAATCCCCTTTAAAAAAAGAAGAAAGAAAAAAAAGTGTTGATAAATCCATATATTAATATTATAATTGTGTTTATAAATTCCAAACTTATTTTTCGCTATAGTTTTAAATTCCAAACAATATATACCCGAGGGGAAAAAAGAAAAAAACAAATAAAGAACCAGGGTATTTCAGTAATTCCATAACTTCTACCCCGAGAATTAACGAGAATTAATTCTCGCACGCATAGTCGTAGACATATCGAAGAGCAGCGCTCAATTTATCGTCTACGAAAAGTAAAAAGGAAAAAAAAACAGAAGAAAAAAAAAGGAAAAAAAAAAAACCAGAAGAGCTTCCGATTAAGGGAAAGGGAGAGGGAAGGAAGAGCTAAAGCTATGATACTGGCAGTGCTGTTTGCCAACGCTGAGGGCAACATTCTGATCGAACGGTATGCTTAGATCTCCACCGTCCGTGATCCACATCATCATGCTTTGAATCGCTTTAACATTATGTTTTTCTTTTTTTTTGAATCTTCTTCTTCTTTAATTGGTTGGACGCTTGCTCGTATACAAATTCTTATTTGCGTGTTTTATTGAATTCGATTCAAAAAAATTATAGGTCGGGTCTTTTTTTTTTTCCCCATAAAAGTTGTGATTCGGCAATTTTATGTAATGGAAGTAGGTCTGCTTTTTGTATTCTGTATAGAAAGCTTAATACCTGAAGAATCAACTGGTTGAGCATTTGGATAAAAATGTAAATAAATAGAAAATGCCTTGGAAATAGAACTCCCAATTCTATATTTTTAAAAATTTGGGTGATAAAGTTCTCTGTAATATAATAAATAAATAAATAAAAGAGAGAGAGACATATTGAAAGAATTAGTTTTTTTGAGTTATATTTGTATGTATTTTTTAATGGAAATGAAACTATTGTTCAGCTGCTTCCATTGAGTTTGATATATCTCTGCATGATGGCATAATTAAGAAATGAGTCAAGCGTCCTTTTGTAGATTTCATGGTGTTCCTGCTGAGGAGCGGCTACACTGGCGATCATTCCTAGTCAAATTGGGGGCAGATAATCTTAGAAGTGTAAAAAATGAAGAGCTTCTTGTTGCTTGCCACAAGTATGTATACTCATCTCTACTTTCCATGCAGATGCAATGTAATATACAATTTGTGTATATAAATAAGTTTAGTTTTATAAGCGGTCTTAAATGGATCATGGGATTTGCTTCACTCAAAGCAATTTTATAAGGGCTGTATAGTCATACTGTTTCAGTTCTTTGAGTGAGACATTTGAAGATAGACACGGAAATACCTGATTGAACTGTGCAATCTAGAGACCACCAATGCAACTTAGGCTGTTAGATAAATCAACTAGGACATGTACATAGGATGATCTTGATACTGGAACTAACAAATATGCAGGCTTCGAAAGCATGTTAGTTGTAGACAACCTAAGTGTCTCCCTGGATATATATTTTAGCTCATTAGTTAGAATGTTTCCATAATATCAGTTTAATCTTATTAGTAATATTCTGAATTGTTGAACTTCTTTTGCACCAAATGGTGTTATTGTTATGCTAATTTGGTGCAAGGTTTTTTTACTACCATTTCTGGAGAAGTCCATCCTCCATGTTATCACCTTCATTGTGACAGCATCATTTTTACTTTAATAGGTAGGAATTACCCAAACTAATTTGTGCTTTATTTATCAGGTCGGTTTATATAGTTTACACAGTGCTTGGTGATGTTGCCATCTATGTTGTGGGAAAGGATGAGTATGATGAACTTGCCTGTAAGTTATTGTTATTACTTTTTGTTTGGTTAGTTATTTTCGAAGGCATATGGTCTGGGTGGGTCAAACTATTTTATAGGATAGGAAGAAACTGTTTTCACTGTTTAATATAAAAACTGCACCGACACTCATATTGAATGGAAGCACACTGACAATATAGCTTCTGTGTACTCTTATTGTGAGATGCTCTCTTTGTTTTATATAAAGATCCGCAAACACTTTTACAAGCAGTGTCATGTTCTAAATTATTGTTGGGAATGCAAGCTTGTAACCTTTAACTGCAGGGTGTACCACATAAGGAATCGGGATGAGATACCATTATTTTACTGACTGAAATAAAAAATGCAAATGATACCTTCTCTTTTCCCTATTTTATGGTTGTACACTACTTTTAGGATATAATATACTAATATGGTGCCTGCTGTAATTGGCTAAAGGGGAGGAATTTATATTTGATGGGATAGTTGTTGTCCTGGTTTATGCTTCATACCATTACCGATCTTGTATTCTTGATAATGTACTGTGGGTTGTTTCCATGTAGTGTCAGAAGTGATTTTTGTAATTACCTCGGCCGTGAAGGATGTTTGTGGAAAGCCTCCAACTGAACGCCTTTTTCTGGACAAGTATGGAAGAATTTGTTTATGTCTGGATGAAATCGTTTGGAAGGTGAGATAAATAATTAGGAAATATGAACTGAAGAAAACAAATAAGGGAACCAAAACTTTGAGGAATTTGGTGGTTTTTTCATCCTGCATCATAGCATATCTAAAATCAAATAATTAATTAGTATATGCCCTTGATGATTGTGGGGTGATACTGTCAATGTCTAGGTGGCATGCACATGGTTCCATTGCATTGCTCACTAATCATTTCTGAAGTAGAAGACCAAAATCTATAACTAGCCACACTTTACTTTCCTGTAAATGGAATGGTAAACCAACCTTACTTCATCTCCAGTTATTGACTTAGAATTATTTTTGTGGTTCTATGCTGCCTGATTTTATGCATTATAAGGTTGATATTCTGCTGTTTTTGACATATTTAATTTATTTAACATGAAGGGGTATCTGGAAAATACAGAAAAAGATAGAATCAAAAGACTCGTACGTGTAAAACCTCCAACGGAGTTCTGAATCAATAGCTTCTATGCTTAAATCTGCGGATGGAGGATATGGGTCTTGTGGTCATGAAATTTGAATGCAGTGCAGTGCAATGTTATTTTATTTTATTATTTTGGCTTTCAACTTTCAAGGAATGTGATTGGTATTGTACTAGTACCGAGTGTTAAGTGAAAGAATTGGTCACTTTTTTACATATTAAGTGAGCATTCGTTATGTTTTGAAGTAGAGTTCAAAATCCCCTACCAAAACTACGAAAAAGGAAAAAAAGAGTATAGTTTACAATCTGTTAGCTTATAAGGAACATGCCCCATTGTAAATTCTCCATGCAAATTGAATTTACAAACTAATTAAGCTTGCGCAGAAGAAACAAATAATAAATTTTGCCCTAAAATGTGAATCCGGTTGATTATCCCATCGTTTTTTTTTTTTCAGAAAAAGAAAAAAAAATTGGGGTGGGAAGTTCAACATCCATCTTTGAATCCAAGACTTCAGGTTTTACCGATGTAAATTGCTATCTGGGCTGTCCCAAATCCCAATGGGACGACTATTCCATCATCTTAATGTGTGAACGCTGATGTTAACCAAGTAAATATTGAAGTGTAATTAAAAAAGTAATATTTTCCCTACAAATGCTGTTCTAAAAAACCATGGAATGAATGGATTTGATAAATTGAGCAGAGTTTTATCTAAGTGAATATATGATTATTTATTAAAAAATTGACGGGAAAAGGTCGTGTTTGATAATACTAAATAAGATTTATGTAAAAAATAAATACGATTTATGTGAAAAAAAAAATAATTAAAATAATATGGCTTCCTATATTTCCAAAACTGGGCCCAACAAATTTTAGACAACACGTTCGACTTTTAGCTGGGGTTTAAACGAGAACGAGTAACGCCTTGTTCGAATTGTTTGTCGGACTCAGTGAGCCAGTGATTAAGAATAGGGGACGATTTAGGGTTTATCAAGCCCTAGTTTTCTTCAGAGTTTCGCTCTTACCCTACCAAGTAAGCTTCTTTCGCACATCGCTGTTCTATTCTTTTATTTAAATTTGAATCTTTTTCACCAACAAATCAGTTCGTAGGCGTTCTTCGTTGACAATGGGGTTCATTCCTAAAGGTCTGGCTATTTTGTTAACGAGAGAACCAATAATTTACAAAAATATAATTGGGACATGAGCATTTGGTTCTTATCATTAAGTTAGGTTTCGCTTTAAAGTGAAGTGTCCAAGATTTTATTTTTCTATTTCCACACTTTCTCAGCTGTCAAACAAATGTAGCCAATATGATCTCGAAAAGAAATAAATGAAAACGCAAACGCAGAATTATAATTGTTTTAGTTTGGAATTATTATTATTTTTTTATTTTTATTTAACTCTTGGACATTGGAATTTGTCTGGATGCTGAGGGAGATAGGCCAAAATTGTTCTTCTAATTAGATTTCTAATGCTGTTTTAGGATTAAATTTTTGGATGTTTCTGAGGATTGATGAAATTTAGGATTTGAACTCAGGACCAATTCCGTTTCTAAAAGATCCTTACCATCTAATCTAATGCATAGCGGCACCAAGTGTTTGACACAATTAGATTTCTCAGTCGCTTAATGATGAAACATATAATGATAGCAGTTGCTCTTGTGTTCATTGTTTGCAAAAAGAATTGCTAAATATATGAATATAGAGCGGAATGACTTATGAGATATTATTTCTTCCATGAATTGAGACTTCTGACACATCTTCAATTGAATGAAAATTTTGTTTGTGATGCAAATTGAATCAGAAAGATAAAATAACATATAGTACATTGTTACTATTTTCTCATTGTTACTCTGCCACCGAACAGAGCATTTGTGCCACGGAATTTGATTTGACATTATTTCCTCTGTCACTCTCTTGAAATGATTAATTTATTATGTGATTTTACATTAATTGTCCGTCATTCTCTTGAAATTACTGATTTATGGTGTAAGTGCCTTTACAAAATCAGGCTAAAGTGGTTTTTTTGTGTAATTGTTTATAATTCTTCTTTTTTTTTTTTTCTCTCCATTTTACTTTTTTCCTATATAGAATGAGCCGAATGCAGGAGCCTTCAGCTCTTAAACGTAAGCGGCCAGACTCAAATTCACCATCGGACTCCCTGACAGAACAAGAGCGCATCCTTTATGATGTGATCCGAAGCAAAAAAGACATGGGAATCTGGACGCGAGACATGAAGCGGGAAACAAACTTGCCAGACAATGTGGTTAACAAGTCTCTCAAATCCCTTCAAGCCAAAAAACTGATAAAAGAGGTTGTAAATATCCAAAACAAGGGGAGAAAACATTACATGGCTGCTGAGTTTGAGCCATCAAAAGAAATCAGTGGTGGAGCTTGGTATGTTGAAGGTAGCCTTGATACCGAGTTTATTAACTTGCTGAAAGACCAATGTGCGAAGATCATATATAAGCAAAGCGTAGCTACAGTGGATGGAATATTGGGTGTAATAAGGAGGAGTGGAATTTTCAAGGTTGAGTTCACAACACAGCAAGTTGAGGAGATTGTAAGGGCTTTGGTTTTGGACAATGAGGTGATTGAGGTCAAGAGCAATGGGATGGGAGAGTTTGATTCTATTCCAATAGGGAAATTTTGCTACAAATGCACAAATAAAGCTGTTAGAGGGGAACCTAAGGCAGGGGCTATGGCTTCCATTCCATGCGGAGTTTGTCCAAGGATAAAATACTGTACACCTGATGGCATTATCTCTCCTACCACCTGTGTCTACTACACTAAGTGGTTGGATTTCTGATTTGATTGTATATCATGAGATTTTGTTATTGGTTTTTATTGGTTTCCACAGTTCTGTTATGCAATCTATGGAGAATAAAATTTTGACCTTTTAAGTTTGAAAGCTTGGGCAAAAGTTCTCTAGTGACTTGCACTTATTGTATTTGGTATATTAGTAACTGAATCTATTACAATTGATAGTCTGTCCTGGGTGTTCTTCTTTTGAGGTTAGGCTGATTTGCGGAGCTTTGAAAAGAAAACTTCCATATTCCTGTGTGTAGAAAGCTTTAAAAATATAATTTCTTTTTTCTTTTGTGTCTAATATTTTGGTGAATACGAAATGCACTAAAGCCAAAAGAACCTCAAAAAAAGTCTGCCAAAACAGAGCCACCCAACTGCTCAATACAATTTACCAAAAAAAAAAAACTGCTCAATATACAAGCCAAATCTAAAAAGCACTCGGGATCGAATCTAAAGTTAGAAACATAAAAAATAAAGTTAACAGTTCTTGATAAGCTCTCTTTGGCAATGAGGCCAGACAAGGTATTTGAGGACCTGCTATTCCAACAAAATTTCCAGTTAAAATTCAATAACCTTTTTCTAATCTTCAGAAAAGCAAACCTGGTGTTCCAGCCCCAGGTTCTGAAGAAGAATTGATCTCTGTGTCTGATGTTTGAAAGGAAATTAAGTGGTTTTGGATTATCTATCTTTACAAAGTTGTTCTATTTAAAATTTAATAAATATAAAAAATAGATAAAAATATTAAATTAACTTAATTATTTTAGAATACACATGAATTATTTTAAAATTAACTTAATTATTTTAAAATATACATTAATTATTCTATTTATTTATCAAAATATTAATTAAAAAATAAATAAATAGATGATCCTGATACTATCTTTTTTTCAATAGTGGTTAACTTTATAATGGGGTAATCTGATTCTGAGGGAATTCAGGGCGGAAATGTATGACTGTGTGAGGTAGGTGATTCTCTGTACTGCAGTAGATGAGAACTAAATACCGTGAGGTTTTGGATGTATGTCAATTAGTAGTCATTACTGTCTCTTATTGCGCGTCAAATTGTCTGACAGACACGTTGCTGGAGAACTTTTGGGTGGTCTCACTTTTGCATGTCGCTGACAGCACACAGAAAAACTTTGATCTTTTTTTTCTTCTTGGTAAATACAGAAAACTTTGATCCACCCAAGTGAATGTGATGAGGTTTAAAGTGATTTTATTGGTTTTTTACCCCCAAAAATGTCAACTTCGAAGAAATTACTTTTTCTCCAAAAAAGACAAAAGAAAAAATGGTTTTCTGATTGAATATCGAAATCAACAAGTTCCTTTTAAGAAAGAAAATTGTTTCAATTAGAGTCCAACCTATTATAAAATAGAGGTTTTGAAGGATTAATTTGTGAGGAAAAATAGAGAGAACCATTTAAAAAGGGGACGAAGACCAAATAATATATGAGTCATCTTGATGTTTTTGGGTTTTGTCCATGCTGTAACTATTAAACAGAATGCTTTGGATCGACTCCTGTTGCTACTGTTTTTTCTATATTTCCCTCGAAAATTTAAAAAAAAAAAAAAAGTATGAAAAAGAAAAATACCGAGTAGGCGTAGACGTGTTCTGTTTTTGTTTTTCTCAGAGAACCGGCTAGGTGTAGTTTTCTTGTTTGTTTTTTTTAATTACAATATGGAAAATGAGAGTGAAAGTGTATTCTCAGGACAGGAGTACGGATTTTTTTATAAAGAAGGTATACTGTATACCCATTCTCATACGAAATCTCCAGAAGGACTGATATACCCTCGCATAATATAGGGCATATGCCACAGTTGTATTGTAATTCATTACTTATTCAGATCCTTTCTCACTTGGACACAAGACAACGAAGGTTATGGAAAGAGCGATGAAGGCTCTCGCTTTTCTACTCCATCTTGCTCTCTTCTTCACTCTCTCACAAGCCCAATCCAGCATTCCACAGCCCCAACCTCTGAAATCCTTCAAGCTCCAGGAGGATGCCCAGGTATCATCAATTTCTTCATCTTATTAGACTCAGAGAGAGTTTTGAACTGGGAGAGTTTGGTAAAAAAGAAAAAAAAGTAAAAAGGTTTGCTCAAAAGGGGAAGATCTTTTTTGGGTGAAGTAAAAAGTTTTAAACTGGTAAAAGAAGCTTATTAGGATACAAACAAAAAGGACCCAGAATAATCTTTAGTTATATGGTTGACTTCGATTGAAACTTTTTTGTGTCCAATTGCAGAATTATCACACGATTAATTCTTGTAAAAATAAAAATAAAAATTGAACAAAAGACTCATCATTTCCCGTTGAGATTCAATCTAAAGATTATATGTGTTTGTGTTTGTGTTCTATTATATTCTCTGTTTGTTTTGTAGAATAATAATCGAGGAAGCTGTTCTTACACGGTATCAATAACGACAAGCTGCTCTTCACCACGATATACACGAGATCAAATCAGTCTTTCTTTCGGCGATGCTTATGGCAATCAGGTACATAAACAAATCCTGGGTAGTGGGTAATGTATTAGTAGTCTGGATTTTATTGTCAAAATTAATATAAAGAAACAAACTTGGGTTTGGTTGGATGATGACCAGGTGTATGCACCGAGGCTAGACGATCCATCTTCAAGGACCTTCGAGAGGTGCTCTAGGGATACATTTGATCTGTACGGACCGTGCACATACCAGATCTGCTATCTTTATCTCTACAGGAGTGGATACGATGGTTGGATACCAGATACAGTCCAAGTCTACGGTTATAATACCCAATCTGTTTCCTTCTATTACAACACTCGTATCCCCAGTGATGTTTGGTTCGGCTTTAATTACTGTAATGGGGGTGCTTCTGCTTTATCCACCCCATCATCATCTACTGCAATGTAGTTTAGTCTTTTTTGGTGAATCAATGTAGTTTAGTCGATGAATAATATGTCGCACTTTTTATTTTCTGTAACTTTGTTCCTTTTAAATCATATGACATTTTGGGAGTTTTCTCTCTCGAGTGAAAATTTTCTTGATTCCCTTTTATTGCTTTTGAATTGGTCTTTTCACTCGTTCAGATTAAGGCTTTTTGATTTGATGATCCATTCTATCATCTTAATTGGTATGATTTGTGATTGTTGAATGCCATAAGCAACAGGGCAAGCAAAGAAAAGTTATGAATCTGCTCCCTGTATACAGGAAAAGTTAAGATTTTGTTAGCATTTATGAATTAATGAACAAGAAGACTACGATAGTCCAAAACCTGTATAATGTATTCCCCATTTTTTATTAATTGTCCAGAGCCACTGTAAGTCTTTTGCCTACTAAAGCGTGCAGAGTGCCTCGTTTAATGAACTGCTGTGGCTTTATTATTTTAAAGCACATGTGCCTCGTGGCTACTATGTTTTTTAACAATAGTAAGCATTCCACATGATCAATTTTTTTATGTAAATTTGGTTTCTCTATAAACTAAAAAATAAAAAAATAAATTTAATGGCTGTGTGACAATCGATAAATTTTAATACAACATGAATTTGTTTTCTTAAAGTTTAAATTTATATATTTTAATACAAAAATTTAACAATTAAATTTGAATGAATTTTTCTAACGTGAAAATGATTTAATAGATACTAAAGTCAACATGAATTTGTCTTGTGCTTCTAAAAGTTTCAATTTGCATGTTTGAATACAAAATTTTATTTGAGTGAATTTGTTTTATATAGTTTTGATCTCGAAACTTCGTGTCCGTCGGTTTCTAAGGAGTAGCAGTATACTAGTTACTTGGGAAGTCCTTTAGAAAGCTACCTAAGCCCAAAGGACTAATGCCTTGCCTGCTTTGGTGGACAAGCAACGGCTACAAAATTTTGATGTCGAGATCTCAATGAAGATGCAAGTTCAAAACGTGTTTGGAATTTCTGATTTCCATTAATGCCCTCGGTTTCCCGAAAAAATAACACTGCGTAACGGTCAATTTCAGAGGCTCGTTTTGTCAAATTGAATACCCCCAATCCTTCGCTATATATCATTCCCTTTTAACTTGTAAACCTAATTCTCTTCCCCTTCCCCAGATCCAGGGTTTTACGTAACCCCCAATCCCAACCCTTGGCCTCCCAATTTTTATTTTGTTTCAATTTTTCGATTTTTTTAAATTTTGCAGACGATTTGCTCTCTCAGAATCCAGTTTCTCTTTCTCTCTACAACACTTTTCAACGTCAAAGGTTTGCTACAAAACTATTCTGAAGTTGCTTTTACTTTTAACGAGAAGGAGCTTCTGAATTATACTCGTCAAAAACACTAACTGAGCTTCAATTTCAATGCTTTCGTTTGTGTATTAGAATGGGTGAAGTCAGGGACATCGATGCATATGAAGAAGAGCTCGTTGACTACGAAGAGGAAGACCAAAATGCCCCCAACTCGGTCTCCGCCAAGCCCTCTGGCGAATCCGCCAAAAAGTAAGCTTCCTCCAAGATGGTGGCTGAGAAATAACGCAGACGATTAGTTTTCGAAAGTTTCGCATGTCTTTTGGATTATAAATTTAATGTCTTCTAAAAATCCTCCATTCCTTTTTGTAAAAAAGAAAAAAGAAAAAAAGAATTATAGTTGTAATTAATTTTATTGATCTCAAAGGTGTTTTGACGATTTTGTTCTTCTAGGAATTGAATATAATCTGATTGCCTAATATGTTATGTAAAACTTATACTTTTGTGGTTCAGGGGCTACGTTGGCATGCACAGTTCGGGATTCAGAGACTTCCTTTTGAAACCGGAGCTTCTTCGATCCATTGTAGATTCGGGCTTTGAACATCCTTCAGAAGGCAAAGTTTTAGTTGTTGTTTTTGTTGTTGTTGTGTGTGTGTGTGTGTGTGTTTTTTTTTTCTCTCCCTTTAATTATGAACATAAATTTATTGTTAGTTTGAGATGAATATTGTTAACTAATATTTGCCTTTTGCATCTTTATTCATGATTGTCAGTTTCATGCCTTATATAGCGAATCATATTCCTTCATAATATTTACAATGAGCAACTTGGATACACGCTCTGAACTGTGTGGATGCTAGTCTTTACTGTTAGCTTCTTCCAGTTCTGGCCTGAAGTTTTGAATCAGATTCATTATGGTGATTTTTTCCCATTCCCTAGACATGGTTGTGGGCTAGATGGCGAATCTTTAAATGAATATTTGTGCTTGTTACTACTTGCATCTTTTCTGTCAAGCTTATTAGTTCTATTGTCTGCATCTGAATTTTTTTCTGTTTAAACTTTTTCAGGTAATCACTACTTCCATATTCATGGTTTCGGCAACAATACTGGTTTGGTTAACCTTTCCATTAAAAGGAACTGAAGCTCTTTTATACTTACTGAGGTTTCGTCCACTACGATTTTGTTTGCTTCTTCATTAGTGCAACATGAGTGTATCCCTCAAGCTATTTTAGGAATGGACGTCCTATGTCAAGCTAAATCTGGGATGGGGAAAACTGCTGTCTTTGTTCTGTCAACTCTTCAGCAGATAGAGCCAGTTTCTGGTCAGGTTGCTGCCCTAGTTCTCTGCCACACAAGAGAGTTGGCTTACCAGGTATGGCTTATTGCTTTGACATAATGCGATTACTTTGACATTGTCATAGATTACAATGTTATATGTAATTTTGATGTGAATTAGCCTGCTCGTATACGTCTTGTGATTTGTGCATGGGATTTCTGTTCCTTGAAGTAATTCTTCTTTTACTATTAATACAGATTTGTCATGAATTTGAGAGGTTTAGCACATATTTGGCTGACCTCAAGGTTGCAGTATTCTATGGTGGTGTCAACATCAAGGTTCACAAGGATTTGCTGAAAAATGAATGTCCGCATGTTGTTGTTGGGACTCCTGGGAGAGTTTTGGCCCTAGCAAGAGATAAAGAACTTGGATTAAAGAATGTGAGACATTTTATTCTTGACGAATGCGACAAAATGCTAGAATCACTGGGTATTTTTTTCCTAATCTTGTTAATAATACCTTTTTGGCTTTAAGTCTTTTGTTTGAGTTTTTACAAATAATTTTAGTGCATCGATTCTTTTTCATTAACTATGTCAACTTTCTTTGGGTAGTCTATTTACTTTCATTTTACATCTTTATTTTATAGATATGAGGAGAGATGTACAAGAGATTTTCAGGATGACTCCTCATGATAAGCAAGTGATGATGTTTTCAGCAACACTCAGCAAAGAGATCCGCCCTGTTTGCAAGAAATTTATGCAAGATGTACTATCCATTCAACCCTAAATATAAATGTCCAAATCAGATTTTCTTACAAATTTGACTGCTTTGTGGCAGTGATTTGGATCTGGAACTTGTCTCTATGGGGATACTTGTGTTAAAGTCAGGATATTAGCAAGATGTATAAATGGCGATATTGATTATATGTAGGGTTTTGAATGAACTTGTGTTAAAGTCAGGATATTAGCAAGATGTATAAATGGCGATATTGATTATATGTAGGGTTTTGAATGAGTCTCATGGTTGATACTCACATGAACCATGATGTTTGCCATCATAATTCTAATATTCCTAAGTTCTAGACTTTAATCATAACGATCGAGAATCTAGATCTTGTGTTCTAATACTTGTGTTAAAGTCAGGATGTTAGCAAATGTATAAATGAGGGTTTTGTGGTCGATACTCACATGAATTGTGATGTTTACCATTAAAATTATAATATTCCTAAGTGCTAGACTTTAATTAAAAGGATTGATAATCTAGATCTTGTGCAACTGGTTTAGGGTGCGTGATTGTGTGTTTTTTGAGTGTTAATTTTGTATTGATGTCTTTTAAATATTCGGAATGGTGGTTTGATACATTTCGGCATGTTATATTCTTTTCAGCCTATGGAAATTTACGTAGATGATGAGGCCAAGTTGACTCTTCATGGTCTTGTACAGGTAGATTTGATGCATTACTGTTAAACCTTTTTTGTTTGGGGTTGGTAGATTATGTCTTGCTCACACACTCTCTCTCTCTCTCTCTCCCTGTACAGCACTACATTAAATTAAGTGAAGGAGAGAAAAACCGAAAATTGACTGACCTTCTTGATGCTTTGGATTTCAACCAAGTTGTCATCTTTGTGAAAAGTGTTGGTAGAGCTGCTGAGTTGAACAAGCTACTTGCTGATAGTAACTTCCCCTCTATCTGTATCCATTCTGGAATGTCACAGGAAGAGAGGTATATATAAATATGGCACTCTGGAATTCACATAAGTGAATTATTGAACTGTTTGTTCTCGTAATCTATACTTGCTGATAGTAACTTCTCCTCTATCTGTATCCATTCTGGAATGTCACAGGAAGAGAGGTATATATAAATATGGCACTCTGGAATTCACATAAGTGAATTATTGAACTGTTTGTTCTCGTAATCTATACAATGTACATGGTCTCATCAGTTTGTAGTTTCTACAATGTGTTGAGTGGCTAATAATTTCAGATTGATGTCACTTTAATCCGATCAAATTGTCTCTTTCCTCTGTATCACTTTTACGGCTTGCTTTATTTTCATCTCAATGTTGAGATTAATTGGGTTCTCTTTTTTCAGGTTGAAACGTTATAAGGGCTTCAAGGAGGGGCATTCAAGAATTCTTGTAGCAACAGATTTAGTTGGAAGGGGGATTGACATTGAGCGTGTTAACATTGTTATTAACTACGACATGCCGGATTCTGCTAACACCTACCTGCACAGGGTATACCATATTCAATTTTCTATGGCTCTGATAATTTGTTCACTTGCAATTTAATTCGGAAATTGGTTCATATTTGTCCTTTCTATCTTTTATTTATTTATCTTTTCCCCCTTTTTATCTCAGATGTGTTGTCCATTGTTTGCAGGTGGGCAGAGCTGGCAGGTTCGGGACCAAGGGGCTTGCAATTACATTTGTCTCATCAGCATCTGATTCTGAAGTTCTTAATCAGGTAACTAGTTATGTTTGGGTCACGATGTTTCTTTTGTAATAATGCTCTTTATCAATCTCAAATTCTTACGTTGGTGGCTTCAGGTTCAGTCAAGGTTTGAGGTAGATATAAAGGAGCTTCCAGAGCAAATTGACACTTCAACATATAGTAAGAATTTATGGCGTTATGCAATGTTCATATGGTTGTGTTGGTTTCTGGTATCATAACTGGTTAAGAACTTATAGTGAAGGCTGGTTCTAGAACCTTGCTAAACATATCTAACCATCCCGCCTGTAGAATGCGATGAACATTTTTATGCATTGTTTTTGTTCTGACTATAATTAAATAATATTTTTTTAAAAAGCTCTCTAGTTGAAACATGTAGGAAACAGTAGTAATAGATGACTCTGATAATGCATTTAGGACATGCTTTTTTCTTCTTCTTTTCTTTGGACCTCAAATGCATTTTATAGTTTTCTGAGGCTTTTTTTTTTGGACATCTAAAACTTTTCTGTCATTTATTTTCAGTGCAAGCATGATGAACTATTTCATCAATGAGGAAGCATATGGCTAATTCAAAGCATTGCAGTGGGTGGGCATTTGATCTTGGTGGCAGCAAGTTTTAGCAGTGTTTTGCGATGTAGGATATTATTTTAAACAAAGTATTTAAACTCCTCAACCAAATTTTAGAATGCAGTATCAATTCGGAACCCTCTTTCACTTTTTTTTTTCCCCAGCTATTTATACAATTTCTCTATCAGCAGATAATAACTCGGAGCAGCTATGTTTTATCAGATGTTTTAAATATCCTGAATTGGGTATGTTAGTAAGCAGTTGTTCTCAGCTCGTATCGGTTCTACACTATTCCTATCTTTCTTTTTCCATTTGTTCTTTTAAATGGCAACTAGGCTCGCAAAAATTTGGAATTTTTTGGAATGATCAAGTTCAGTTTAACCTTGCAAAAATTTGAATTTCGTTGTTTAAAATTGGGTTGGCTAGTAGGTTTAGTTCGTTTTAAATTTCCTAGCTAGTAGCAGCAGTTCATCTCTTTTATCTTGCCAAGAAAAGGAGACTTTTTGTTTATTTATTTATTATTTTAAATCATGTTACAATAATTTCTATTTTCAATAAAAGGGCTAGTGCCTCGAACTCAAAGATTCATGATGCGGGTGGAGTAGGTATACAGTATGCTCCTAGGCCAGTCTCACTTGTTTGAACATTTGATTTCTTATTTATATTTTTATCGCTAAAATTATTAATAAATTCCATTTGTTCTACTAATAATTTAAATATATATATTATATTTGTTATAATATTATAAGAATTTTAAATTATTAAATTAATAGTATTACAAATGTTTGAACTAATAATGTAATTTATATATATGTATATAAATATAAATAATAGCCACTCCTATCCTACCTACTACTAAATAATCTTCATTCTTTGTTCAAAAATTGTTTATTTTTGTTTGTTTATGGTGAGCCAAGTTCCAGCTTATGGTCTTAAGTATGGCATAAAATATGTAAAGTATATCAGCCAGATTAATGGAAAAAAGGAAAAAATGAGAAAGGAAACTTGGATAAGGATAGAAAATACAATAATTTGATTTGATTTAAGGCTCCATCTTATTGCTATAGACATACATGTATAAAACTTACCTTTTGAAGGCAACAATTCCCTTATTAATTAGGATACCGATCCTGTTTTCTTTCCAAAAAAAACAGATATGGATTCTGACTGGATTTTTTTGGGACACATTAAGTTGGACGATTTCATTTCAGAGATATTAAAACATTGGAATGTATTTTTTTAAAACATTATCTATATATGCTTATGTGTCATGTTAAATTTAGCAATTCACACTCTAATGGAGATACTTGACATTGTCAAGGTGAATGTCTATTTTTGGAGACATGGCCAGACATTGTCAAGTTTCCAAAAAAATAAATTTTTTTTAAAAATCTAATTTTCTCAAAAATTAAAAATACTTAATAAAATATATAATTAATTAATAACTATAAATAATATTTGTGCATATTACCATTGGAGAATAAATTTTGAATTGAATATGCATTTATGCCACATAGATTTAAATAATATTTATTTATATACCACATTTACAGCAATCTACATTCTCCATTGGAGATGCTTTTAAAAGCATCTCCAATGACTCTTTATATTTCTCAAAAGCTATTGCNTTGCCACATAAGATAAATAAACAATCTAATTTAAAAATCTTCTCCAATGGCTCTGTCTAAATAGTTTGTTAAAATAGAAGATGTCTAGAAGACTGTCTACTTTTAGAGGGTTTGTTAGACAGTCTAATTCATTAATTATTTTTATTTTTATTAATTTTGGTTAACTTTTAGATCATTTTTAGTTTGTTTTGAACACAATCACTAGAGATAACTCTTAGATAGACATTGTCTATTAAATAGACATTGTGCAACATAAGCAGAAATACTTCTATTTTTTCTGCTACATAGACTATAATAGAAAGAACTATTGCAAATGCTCTTTAGTTTGTATGCTTGACTCTTTTGTCCACATCAATTTCTTTTAATTTTCTTTTAAAGAACATGATCCTTAAAGATTCTAATGTTTTCATTGCCATGGCTTGTAAAATTTATTTGGGTACTCTTAACTTTTTGGAATTTGCAATTTAAACTTTCAATTTTTGACTAAGCAATTTAGGTCTTTGATTTTTTTAATTGAATATTGTTTGACTTTTGAGTATAGGGTTTAACTACTTTCTTATGTGATTGATATTAAATTGTATCAACTTTAAAACTAAAAGATACCAACATGCAAAATATTAAACTATTTTTAAAATTTAGCATTTTTGTATCTTTTAAAAAAAAAAATAGTTTGTACAGATCACTCGACTGGTAATAAACTGTATAAAATTTCAAACTAAAGAAAAGCTAAAACTGCATATTTTTAAAACTAGTTTTAAATCTTTAGTAGTATCTATTTCGAATTGTGATACATTTTAATATCAGGTGCGTGAGATTACTGTTAAACCATGTCTATCAAAAAGTTAAAAAGATTCAAATTGCAACAAATTGAAAAATCAAAAGTTTAAATTGCTGAATTAAAAAATTGAAGACTTAAATTGCAAAACTCTGAAAATCTAGAAATCAAACTGCATTTAATCCAATTTACTTTTATAGTAACCGATGACAAATTTAAGAATAATATTAATTTATATTATGGTATTTTACAACCAAGAAATCTGTAGAACTTTAATCAAAATTCACATATTTTCCAATCCAAATAAGTTTACATATGTGACTTTGGACTAAAATATAAGAAAAAAGAAAGAAAAGAAAGAAATATTTATTTGTTGGCATAACTATGACAGGGGTTTCCATTAGAAGCTATGTCATTTGCAATATATATACATAGTAGAATACATATGAAATATTCACCAAAAAAAGAATACATATGAAACCCTCTTCCACATTTCAATATTGCTTTACATTTTTCCATTTCATCATTCATTCCCTGGTTCACCAAACAAACATGGTAAATTAACAGCATAGTTACTTCCTCAACAGCCATTCCAATTTGTGCCTGGAATGACCCAACTTTCTGGGAAAATATAACATTTAATTAAGTTGTCGTTTGATAATCTATTCATTTATGATTTTTAATTTTAGTTTTTTAATTTTTTGAAAACCAAAAATGAAAATGCGTTTGATAATTATTTTCATTTATTTTTTGAAAATACAAAAAATAAAAATGCATTTGATTACTATTTTCATTTTTGAAAAAACGAAAACCATTTTCACTTTTCTTAAGATAAAAAAACGTTAAAAAATTATTTTCATTTCAATTTTCATTTTTTTTTTGTCTTTGATAATGCTAAGAGATACAAGACAACTCAAATAAGGCTTGAATCTGAGACTCCCCATACTGACATCGTCAAGATGTGGTTGATACCACGAATTGCTCTAATAAGGCTGGAACCCAGGATAGATCAGTTGGGGCAGAAACCAGGGACCTCCTGGTCAGGGCCGGAAGCTGGGGCCTCTCGGTCGGGGCCGAAAGCTAGGACAGCCCGGTCGAGGCCGAAGCCGGGCTGCCCTGTCAGGGCTGGAGGTTGGGACCGCCCGGTCAAGGCTGGAACCCTGGACAGCCCGGTCCGAGCTAGAACCTGGGACCTCTTGGTCCGGGCAAGAACCCAGGATCGCCTGGTCGGGGTTGTAACCCGAGACTGCCCGGTCATGGCTGAAACCCAGGACCACCCAGTTCAGGCTGGAACCTGGGACATGCTAGAATCGGGGACAACCCGATCCGGAGCAGTACCCAGGACAGCCGAGATTGCTTGGTTTGGGCCAGAACCTGGGTCACTATGGTCGGAGCCAAAATCTAGAACTGACAATAATTGAATATAGATTTGTTTAAATTTATTTGTAAAGTTTTAAAAAAATAAAAAATAAAAAATTATCAAAAGTAATTTTATCAAAAAATGGTTGTTGTTTTTTATTTTTTTCCTTTTAGCAAAAACAAAAACAAAAAACAAAAACTATAAACGATAAATCATAAAACATAAACAAAAGTTTAAAATTAAAAACAAAAAACAAAAACTGAATGCGTTAACAAATGAATCCTAATTAATTAATTTATTTTTTGACAGAGTCAGTTACTGGCTATAATAATGTGTATGTTGACGATGGTATCGGAAACGGTAAATAGCGCGAGCTCTGATATAAGCAATGCTAATATTCTAAACTATGGAGCTATTGGCGATGGCAAGACAGACGACACCTTGGTAATTAAATTAAAATTTGATTTTTAAATAATAATAATATATATATTTTTTGTTTTTCATGAAATTCTTAAGGATTATTATTTTGTTTTCAAAGTGTAGGCTTTTGAGAAGGCGTGGAGCGATACGTGTAATTCAGAGGCAGCCACTCCCATGATGATAGTTCCGGAGGGAAAGTCATTCCTTGTTCAGCCCTTGAATTTTTCTGGCCCTTGCATGTCTCAGGACGTCTATTTCCAGGTAAATATATTCAACCCAAAAACAATGCCAAAGACCTAAACTTGGATTCCTTCTATTTCCATCAATAATACATGTATATATAAAGCTGTCAGAAACTGTCACCGATAATAAAGTTTTAGTAACAATTTAAATTAAATTTTTATCAAAATGTCTTGATAGTAAGATTTCTTTACCATATATAATTTGTTTTGTTTTTTGGTGGGGCCAGTTAGCAGGACAAATCTTAGCGCCAAATAGTCGTGATGAATGGAAAGGGGGGAACGATCTGATGTCATTTAGGTCCGTTAATGGGCTTACTATAAATGGGTCGGGTTCAATCGACGGACGAGGTAAGGGCTGGTGGGACGTGTCATGCAGATATCATCCAGATTTACAGGTACACAATATATATATATATGTGTGTCATATTATTTTAAAATGCGAACCGTCACTAATAGTCTACTATCAGTACATAATAATTCAATAATAAAGCATCATTAATAATTATTATTAGAGACAATTTACAATTTAAAATTATCAAGTATACCATATAATAGCCTTTTTAATTACTATTATCTTTTTTGTATTTTCATTAATTTTTCGATTTCTGATTGTAATTTTCATAAATTCAACAGGGATGTAGCGGGCGTGCACCTACAGTAAGTAAATAGCATTGGTAGTGAAACGTAATGTATTAATTAATAAATTAATCAATTCCAATATGTACTAATAGTAGAATAAATTGGAATGCGCGGTGTAGACGCTGATATTCGTAGATTGTTCAAATGTAAAAATGAAGAATATATACTTGACAAATAGTCCGCAGACACATATTTTGGTGTGGAGCTCCATAAATGTGAATCTTGCATACTTTAACGTTACTTCCCCCGGAGACAGCCCCAACACTGATGGCGTTCATCTTCAGAACGTCACTTCTGCCCAAATCCTCAATGCTAATATCCAATCTGGTACAATTTCAATTCCAATTTCATAATAAAGATATTCTATACAAGCTATGTGCTTGGAGTTAATTAATAAAATAATTAATGTTTGGAAACAAAATAGGTGATGATTGCATTTCTATTGGAGACCTCACTTCACAAATTACTATCTCTGACATTTTTTGCGGACCCGGCCATGGCATAAGGTAATTAAATACATAGTTAGCTAAATCCATTAACATATTTACTTTTAGCAAAAAAAAAAAAAAAACTATATTTACTCGAAAATTGTAGCATTGGAAGCCTAGGCAATGATGGAAGCGAGGCAAAAGTGGAGGAAATAAGTGTGGAACGAGCTCACTTATCTGGGACAACCAATGGGCTGCGCATCAAGACATATCAGGTAGGTTATATATACATAGCTGCTGCTACTGTAGGCAATATAATATATCATTCAGTGGTCAATAGTTCACTATAACTGCCTAATGTGCATAATGACATGTCAAATGTGCTTGAATATGTACATTGGACTGCTGCAGTGAATTAGAACCCTCTGAATAGTAGACAGCGTTGTCCATATTAGCAAAATTATATATGTATACATGTGATTTTTTGAACTTTGGCTATGATACCGAGTTGAATTATAATTATTTCAAAAAGTTTAAACTGATGAAATGTGAATCATTATTTCATTTTTTAATTTTCTCTAACAATTTTGTTTTTTGCTACAAATGTTATATGCATAGATTGGAAAAGGAAGTGTTCAGAATGTTTCCTATGTCAATGTAACCTTCGATAAGGTACAGAACCCAATAATCATAGATCAACACTACTGCTTCTCACCCAATGGCTGCCAAGATTTGGTAATTTTCAATTACTAACTAAATTAATTAATTAATTGATTAAAAGTTTTTGTGTTTTTAAATGATTTATATGTGTAGTAAATTGGAATTTGATATATATATATATGCAGCAGACAGCAGTTCACATAAACAATGTGAGCTACATTGGATTAAGTGGGACATCGAGTACAGAATTAGCAGTGAATTTCAATTGTAGCAAACCGGTTCCTTGCACTAATATTATATTAGATAGTATGCAATTGACAGCGGAGGATCCAAAAGGCGATGAAGTCACTTCAAGTTGTGAAAATGCTTACGGCTTCAATCGAGGAACTGTACAGCCTAATTCTTGTCTCAAATCTGTATGATCATGATCGTGATGATACCAGCTGTTGTACTAGAGTACTATGTATTCTGCCACATCTTGAAACCGTCATTACTACTTCTAATTGCCCATTATTCCTACTACATTGCAATTTATTTATGTAATAACTAATATACAATAGCTATTTCTAATGTGAGACTAATTTAGTGGCTGTGGCCTTTCCTCTCCCTTAGGACAAAAGTGGATGGCTCTTACATTTCTTTTCGATTTAATGTACCTTTTATGGCATTTTAGAGAATTACAACACAATTTTGTATGAGCCAATTAATAAAAAAAATTCTTATCTGGAATTTAGCGAAGGAATTACAAGAATGAATTGATTATATATATGTATATAGATAAATATATAGAAGAGATATGTCTTACACTTAACTCTTATTATTAAAGCCACCACTACTGCCACACCATATATCTTCATTCCAATTCCTTCCATGTTCCCTCACTTAATTCCCCATTTCTACTTCTTCCTCAAAACTTTAACAAATTAATAATGTACATCTTAATTTATAGGCATAACCACTACATATATCCACATCATATATCTTCATTCCAATTATTCCATTCTTTCCATGTTACCTCAAATAATCATTCCCTATCTCTACTCTTCTCTCTTCCTAAAAAAGCTTTAACACATGTATAAATTACATCTTAATTAATTTATAGGCATAATTGGTTCTCTATAGACTTTTTAAGCTTTGTTCTAAGCAAAGAGGCAGGAAACGGTTTAAGAAGATGGTCTCTTCTTTTTGCTATTGGGGTGGTGTAGGAGATTTTGATTTTGATTTCTGTTTTCTTCTTTTTTAGTTCCATTTTTTTTAACAGAGAAGCGTGTCATTGGATTCCTTTAGTGTCCCGTAGGAGACTTGAGAAGATGACCTTTTGGTTTCATGTATCATCATATATCACTATCTGAATATTAGGTTTACGAATTATAAGCTGAAGCATCATGAAAGGTACCTAATCTATATTTTTCATAAAAGTATCATAATAACATGTTCTTAATGACAAATATGATATTTTTCGTCACTAATAGTTTTTTGGGACGATAATTTACATTTTGTTACTAAAAATATACTTTTAGTGACAATTGTCATTTTAATAAAATGATGATATTTTTATTGTAGAATTACACACACAAATATATATATATGAAATTTCTAAAATAAATATATCATTATTTTATTAAAATACAAATTGTCACTATTAGTGACAAATTTTATATTCTAGTTACTTATAATTTATTTTTAGTGACAATAATTATAGATGTTATTAAAAATATACTTTGTGTCAATAAAATGAGGATATCTTTATTGTAAAATTATTCATATATATATAAAAGTTTTAAAATAAAGATATCATTATTTTATTAAAATAAAGATTGACAAATTTGATATATTTGTCACTGATAGTTATTTTTTAGTGACGGTAATTCCATATTTGTTATTAAAAATATACTTTTAATGACAATTTTTATTTTAGTAATATGAAAAATATCTTTATTGTAGAATTACTTTTTCTCTTTCTCTCTCTCTCTATATATATAGATATAATATGAATATGGTAACTAGCTAGCGCTTAGTCTAGATGGTGCATTAAGCTCTATTATGGTATAATGCATTTAAAATTAACAAACTTGTCGTTCAATAAACCAAACTGAAAACTCTTTTGTTTCTCTCATCAATTAGTAAACATTATAGTAGTTTTTTTTGGGCAAAATTAAACTCATTATAACTGCAGAAGAGAAAATTTCACTTAGGTCAAAGTTTGAAATTAGACCTCGAGGTGTATTGTTAGTAGTTTTACTATTAGGCAAAGCCTATAAATACTAGTAGATATTACTTGGTACTCATTATTTTTTTTTTTGAAAATTTTCATTTCCTACATTTCCATTCCGCTAACAAAGCCATTTAATAAAACTAAATAAAACAATAAATGAAATAAAATCTTTCAATAATGAATTAAATGCTAATATATTAATAGAAAGTATACATAAAATAAGTTACTAAAGATTGAAAATAATAAAGGTAATTAACCAATATTATCATACAACTAAAAAGGTATTCTTAGGTTTGCCTCCGTTGGAAAAACCATTGAGATCAATATACCTGTATGTCCAACAGTTAAAACCTTGACTTGGATGGAATCCTTTATCGCTAGTTGTAATTTTGACTAAAAAAAATATATATTCAAAAAGATGCTGCAAGAGAAAATATAATTATTGGCAATTAATTATACTGGAATACAGAGATCCTCAAATCAATAAAATATAATTCATTAGATCCCAATTTTTCAAAAACACACTTGGAAATTTTTGTTGTTTATAATCTAATTGATAAAGAAACCAATTAATAATTCTTGCAGCGTTTGTAGCAAGTCTCCAAGTACTCTTCCACTCTGTCACCCATATGATCTGTAGCAAATAATTACAAAGCTTACTTATAATTTGAATGAGAAATTGAGAATGAAATAGGTAATTAATTGTAACGAGATATAAAGTGAGTGAGAGAGAGAGAGAGAGTTCTTACGAAATCCTAAAGTGTTGGTGATGGAGTGCGTACAAGCAAGAGAACAATCAAAGATAGAAACAGAAAAAAGCTTCAAACAGTTCTGAGTCCCGATTGCAGTACAAAGAGTTAATGCAGGAGGAGTCTTCGCAAACTCAGCACAAGCCCCAATTGCAACTCCCATGCAAAAAGTAACGGCTATTACTTCTGGGACTTTTATAAGTCTAAAATCCACTGATATTGATGAGTTTGAATCAAACATTAATATTGGAGTTTCAGAATCAGATGGCTTATAATAATCAGGATGACCATTAACATGGGCATTTACTAGAACTGCAATTGGCATTATTAGTCTTGCCAGTACTACCAGCATTAGTACAACCACTCTTCCCATCATATCTATCTAGCTCTTATTCTATTTCATTCAACCTTAAGTTTTAACCCAAAAGAATGGGGGTTGTAGACCATACATGTATATAACAGTCAATAAAAATATGAACAAAATTCTTTTATTAGCTATTTTGAATGTATATATATCAGACTCAGGCCAAATCGAACCGGATAGTTTTAAAATAAGATTTTTTTTTACTATGGATCACATTAATGACTAAGATTTAAAATTTACTTAGTGATTAAATATATATTTGTTGACATACTAAAATTCTATTTGGAAAAAATAAACCCTATTGGAACCTAATTGACCTATAAATTTGTTTTTAATCTCACTTTTGAAGAGATCTAAAAGCTAAAAAAAAACGTGCTTTTAAAACTATCAAATTGACCTACATGAGCGTGATTCTATATATATATATATATATATACTTATAAATTTGTTTTTGCCAAATCACAAAGCATTACTTCAAGAGTTTTTGGATTTTATTATATCTAAATGATCTATTGAAATTAATAAATTAGACTTTACTAATTAATCATTAATATGTAAATTTCTAAGCACTCATTTTTGCATTTTTTTATTTGGCATGGAAAAGACTACTTTTGGCATTTGATTCTATGAAAATGTAATTGTCTTGCTTTAAGTTATAAAATATTTTGATCTTCATAGGGTGTTGTAATTTCTTGAATAATACTATTAAAATAAAATTCTGAAAGAGAGGAATATATGGTCTCCAGAAAGGCCAAATGCTGTTTCCTAGATTCGAATGGCCAGCAACTTCAAATAATGTTGTCCCTTTTCTTGCAAATTTTATGTATATTCCATCCTTAAAACCTTATCAATAGAGTTTTTAACGCTCAAAAGCCATTTATAATTTTAACTGTAAATTAAATATGAAATTATATATAATATACAATCTAGCCATTGGCAGTACTTGGTGCATATATGAATTCTTCACTCCTTGCAGTCTATATATTATATAAGATCCCCTATATTGCCCTGCAAAATACATAAATTACTAAATTAATGACAGATAAAGCCTTCCATCAATCAGCTAGCAGTGACATATATTGAAGCAAATGCATAATTAAACACATATTTTAGATTTGTATTTTATTTTCTTAAATGTGATTCAAAAAAAAAAAATAACACATATTTTTATATTCTCGCTACATCTATTAGTTTTTTCAAACTCTCTCTCTCTCTTTTATGAATGTCTATACTTTGGATTTGATATGTTCCAATAGTTAATTATCACAACAACAACAAAAAAAGATAATTTTATGCTACATATGCTTTTGTCACTGGAGGCTAACATTTGTCACAATAGACACATCTGTGTCAAACTGTACATGTTGGGGGAGTTATAGACCCTTCACTAAAGGCATATGGCTACGTAATTTATGTTTTGCCACTCATCTTCTCCGGTAAATAATTTGTGACACAATTCTTTTATCACAATAACATATAATAATACTAATTTTTTACTAAATTGTAACAAAGTTTAGAAGTTAGCCACTATTGATACCAAAAAAAATTCAAAAAATTGTCCCCACCTAAATTTTTTGCTTAATTAGTTACAATACACTGGGACAAAAAGGAGTTTGTCACACATTTAAAAACTTCACCACTAAAATGTGATTTGACACTGATAGGCCTTCTTACGTTACTAATTTTCCTTGTCACAGCGTTTGTTGGGCAAAAAATCCAAATTTTTGTAGTGTATTAGTGTAGTGCATACCACCAAATCAAAATAATAATTTTTGTAACTACATCTCTATGAAATTATAACTTCCTCATGGTAATAAAATTAGTTTGGTCTCAACATTATGACTATAAAGAAGTTTTAATATAATTGAATTAAGCTATCATTTTTCAGTCATTTATTGAATGATAAATTGCTAGAAGAGATAGGGATATAAGATATAAATAACAATATTAGATCTTGTGTTTAAATATACATCTAAAGTAACTAAAAAAGTAGAAACAATCTTGAAATATTAATTTGATCACGATTCGGACTACATATTTCAATTTTGGTAATGATCCCACAGATTACATGCAATAGATTTATCCAAAACAAAGATTACATGCAATAGGATGCCACATGCACAACAGAAAATTTCTCTATATATAATTTACCCAAGTGCCTGCAGCACCATTTTATTTGCAGTAAACAGAAAATGAGCTGGCCTTGCAAAAACAATGAGTGATCAAAATCCAAAAGTTCTTATCCTATTTTTTTGGACTGGTGGGTCTTATCTGAACTATATCAAATGCTAAGAAACTGACTACATAATACAATTTTAGGAAATGCCACTCTACCTACAAGTTTAATTTGGAAATAAATCTCGTATGTGTATAAGATTTAGGAAAATGTGAACAACTTAACTATTTTATAATCTACATAGATGATCAAACTAATAAATTAAGAAAGAAATAATTTATAGATCACATATTATATAGTCTATATAAATATACATAATCATATGTAGAATATGCTCGCATAATTGTTACGCAACAAAATTTAGATAAGTTTACAAAACAGAGTACTTTGAATAGTTTTGTGTATGCAAATGGTGAGATGCATGCAAGTCTTATTTTCCTACACATGGACCTGCTTGCATATAGAATATAGTAGAAGAAAGCTTACACGGTTCAATAAAAACATAAAATTTTGTTAAAATATGGAGAGGCATGTGTCGCCCACTATTCAGTGGAGATCGAACTTCGTCAATTGTAGCATTTCTGTATATAAGTAGCGGTCATTCTCTTATAAAGACATTCTAATGGGTTTTGTGGTTTGGATAGAAAACTTATGTGTGTGTAATATTGCTAATATAAGTTTGATGTACTTGGAATATTGCAGGAGATTTACAGGAGCATCATTTTCATGGTGTGCATTGCTGCTAATTTTGGAAGAAGTCAGACCCCATTTTCAACGTGCTCGATTTCGGAGCTGTGGGAGATGGAATTATTGATGATTCCCAAGTACTATTTAGCTACAATCCTTTATTCGATTTGTTCATTTTCTAAACAAAATAACGATCGACCAAATTAATTAAGCGCGGTAGTTAATATTGTCAATTTAATTTTTTAAAATGGAAGGCTTTTCTTAAGGCATGGCAAACAGTTTGTGGAGCTGCATCAGACACTGCTCCAACACTAATCATTCCGGAGGGAAAAACTTTCTCGTTGAAGCCTCTAACGCTCCAAGGTCCATGCATATCTACTACAATTCATGTCCAGGTATATAACATCCTTCTTAATAATTTGTGCATACTATAATTAAATTGAAAAAATATAGTTTAACTTAATTTTGTCAATTTATTTGCAGATTTAGGGAGATATTATTGCACCAATCGAAATATCAGATTGGAATGGATTTGACTCGCACATTTGGATCCTCTTTCAGTTGTGAGTGGACTCGCAGTGGATGGAAATGGACAAATTGATGGCAATGGAGCCATTTGGTGGAAGTCCTGCGTTGAAGTTAGTATTAATAACATTAAGCATTAGTCTTTTTTAAATATAATTAATAATTAATAATTTACAATTTCTATTAATGTAGTGATCTGATGCAAATTGATTAATTTGTTATGTGTTTAATCTCTCTCTGCACACGCAGCTGGGCACATGTACGAGACCTAGTGTAAGTGAAAGCTACTATTTGTACAAATTTTGTTGAATATTCTCTTAATTAATTAATTGATAATTATTGGGGTCTATTCAATATTATTTTTGTAGGCATTGTCGTTTAGTGGATGTAAAAACCTTACAGTGAGTGGATTAAGACATATAAACAGCCAAAGAAACCATATCTCAATAATAGGATGTGACAATGCCTTCTTCTCCAACCTTCACATTTCAGCCCCTGCTGACAGCCCTAATATTGATGGCATCGACATTTCACGCTCAACAAACATTATAATCAACAACACCTTCATTGGAACTGGTATATAATTTTTCTATACTGCAGATGTCTGCAATTTTTAATTTGCAGAGATTGTCGATCATAATATATTTTAACGATAAAGTTATCTCTAATAGTATATTATTAGCGACGATCAGCAAATTAAAAATTTTGAGACATTTGCACCATTGAAATACTATATTTAAATATATATCAAATATAAACTATATAGACCAACGCAAGTTGGGATGGATGGTTGTGCATTTTTCCCTTTTAAGTAAGGTCTCGGGTTCGAGTATTATGGATGGAGAATATTTGCGTTGGGAGAGCTTTACCCCTTAAGTGGTCCCAACCGGCTCGAACCGGATTAGAGAAGAAAATGTAATACTTCGATACCAGAGTGTCAATTGACCCAAAAAAAATATAAACTATATAGGTACTTATAATCTAAATTTAATTTAGTCTCACTTTATCATTAATTAATTGATGCAGGGGATGACTGTATTGCTGTTAATAATGGTTCAGCTTTTGTCAACATTACTTGGACTACATGTGGTCCAGGTCACGGGATAAGGTATAATTAATAATATTAATTAATTAATTAATTTACTTGATCCTATGACTCTTCTAATTATTATATATTTAAAGGTAGACATATATTTAATTATGAGATGTGAGATTTTTGAGAGAACATTAATTAATTTTGCGTACCTTGTAGTATTGGAAGCCTGGGAAGCAATGGAGAATTTAATACAGTAGAGGAAATACATGTCAAGCACTGTACCTTAAATGGAACTTATAATGGTGCCAGGATTAAAACATGGCAGGTAATTTACGCATCTTTTAAATGCATGTTTAATTATAAAGCCAATAACAAGTAATGCACGTACGTGTCTTATTTATATAACGTGCAGGGAGGGTCTGGATATGCAAAGAAAATCACATACCAGAACATAACTCTGATTAACACTGGCAATCCAATCATCATTGACCAGTTTTACTGTCCTGATCCATCAGTATATAATTGCCATAATAAGGTGAGGAATAATAATATAATTTTATGTTTAATGAATATATAAATGTAATGCCACCAACTAATATTGTCTCTAATTTAGCTGAGATTTCCCAGTGGGTCATCCATTCCAAGAATGCTACCATTGGAATACGCTTAACTACAGAGTTTTTTCCAAAGTTATTAAGAGAGTGCTCATTTTATATTTGAATCATTACAATTTGACACTCTTCCACACCCGGACAATGTGGAATTGGACACCAATTTCTGCCAGTGCCCCGCACCCTTCCACACTTATCCTGGCTCTGCCAATAAAGTAGCTTGTTAGTGTCTTGTACCCGTCCACACCTACTATGGCTCTATATCCTGGTCAGTCACAATAAATGTATAATTTTGGTAAATAATTGTTATTATTATTTTTTTTTTGGTTGACAAAAAATGTGAAGAGCTTAGCGGTTAACGTAAGCGATGTATTGTTCGTTGATGTTTATGGGATATCAACAGTAGACAAAGCAATCCAACTGAACTGAAATAGAATTTTCGGTTGCACCAATGTCATGGTGGAACATGCCAACGTAACCGCTTCCGATTTGGGCTTCGCAACTATCTCGTCTTGCAAAAATGCTCATAGTGTTCTTCCAGTGCAAATCCTCTAGTTAATTGTTTACTGCCATAGTGTTCGTAGCAAGTGTATTTTGTATACCAGATGATTATAATTAAAACTTTAATTTCTTTTAATTTAACATTTAAGTAGACAGTTTAGAAGAAGAAGAAAAATGTTAAAACAGTGACAGATAACAGGGGAACGGTACTCCTGTTTCAATATTCTAGCTGCTATTTAATTAAATACAATGACCTTCAGTCAAGATTTGAATAAACGTAAAAACAAATAGTTCATGTATATGGTGTATTTTCCTTGATTCAGTATTATTCAAAGCCAATAAGTTGGAGTGAATTGAAGGGTGCAAAAAATATTTCCTGTTGCAATTGTTGTAGCAAGTGGCCAAAGAGCTTTCAACTCTTATCTGCATTTGTTAGACACATTCATTATAGGAACTTTAATGAATTGTCCCAGAATCGAAGGCCTAATTTTGGTATGTATGTGATAAAAGAGCAACAGAGTGAGAAATTAAGCTCATTTCCATTAAGTACTCTATTTAAACGAAGGGTTAAGTTTTCAAAAGTTTATCATTGTTTTGTTGGCCTCCAAAGTCCAAACAAAACCAAGCTCCAAGGAACAAGTTGGGGTATTAAATGTATACATTTAATTCCATCACCTTCACTTCTCTGAAAAATGTTATAGTTCTGACTTTTATAAAGTATTGAAACTTACACAGACCAGTCAACAACCACCCTAAGCCAAGGTATACTCTTGGCTAATTATTTTATTTTTCCACATATGACAAAAATGACCTTTCACCCAAAAGATGACATTTCTTTCTCTACCTCTCTGCGCACTTAAGAATCCTATTCCTCCGTTTTCCAAAATATGACTTAAATTAAAGAGCTTCCAAGCTAATTATCTTCTATTAATATCTATTCTTTACCTTCTATAATTTTTTACGATTATTTCTTTCAATGTTTTGTTGCAAGTTAGAGCCCGAAAGGCTGAGCTGTATATCTACTTTTTTCCTTCTGGAGCAAAATATATTCTACTAAAATAAAATTTACAACTTTCCAACAAGTACTCTCTATATAAAATAAAGGTATAATCGTTTAATTTGTCTTGTTGGCCTTCAATCATGCTCACAACTTATCAAAAAGACCCATCCGAACATAACTCTCGCCTTGTAATATACTTCTTTTTGTTTTTTTCTTTTTCTATTTTGCCTCTTGTATTTCTACGTGCTTTGGAAAAAAGAAAAAAAGAGCTAATACATTTAAATTAAATTGTTTGAGAAAGTCAAGTTTAAAATAATGTTATAGTTATTCGGCTCAAACAATGAGCAAATTGGCCTACTTTATTGAAAGGAATCCATGTCAGTGACAGATGGTTGTGATGGCTTGAGTTCGTCACAATTCAACAAACAGCCGACAGTTGTGATGAACCCGAAATTTGTCACAGTTGAACTTTCCTGACCAAAAAGCTCCTGTTACAAGGCCCTTTCGTCACTAATCATATGACTTTTGTAGTGAGTTTTCTTTATACAATGTATATATACTGAAGTACATAAATAGCGGTAGTTTAATTTAATTTCATAATTTGTTTGCAATAAGTAATGCAAAATAAGTAATCATCACGCTTTTCTTTTCTCTCTTTTTTAATTTTTTTGGCCTCTCTTTTCAAGTTTTGCATAAAAATTATAGAACCAAAAGGCTTTTTAATTAATGACCAAATTAACAATTTATTATATAAATTTGAAAATTACTTAGTCTTACATATTAATTCTTATACGACTAACAGCTAGCAATATTAGTAATATCTTTATATTTGAAAGAAGTACTATTTTTATTATATAATTGTTTGATTACATGTAATCCGAAAAATATATCCCATGGATTACATGTAATCGAGTGCTAGGCAACCATCAAATTTTTTATTTTGTATATATAATATACACCCAAATCGCTTGCAGCACCACTTTATTTGCAGTAAACAGAAATGACGAGCTGGTCTGGGGAAAAAAAAAGTTACTGATCAAAGTCCAAAAGTTCTTATCCTTGTCTCATGGATAGATTGATCCAAAGTTTCTTATCTGAAATACAATAAAATGCTAAGAAATTGACTACCTATTACAATGTTAGGAAATACCAATCTACCTGCAAGTTTAGTATGGAAATAAATCTTGTACTTGTGAAAGATTTAGGAAAATGTAAACAGCTAAGCTATTTATCTGGATGCTCAGACTAATAAGTTAAGAAAGAAATAACAGAAAGAGATCACATATACTATAGTCTGTTTATGTATATATAATCATGATATATAAAATATGCTCAAATAATTGTTACAGAAGTAAAAGATAAATTCACAAAACAGAGAAGAATAGTTTTCTGTGCATGCAATGGTGAGATGTAATTTCCTAAATATGGGCTAGATTGCATGAGCACATAGTAGAAGAAAGCTTAAGTGGTTCAATATATATATATATATATATATTTAATTCTAATATTGCTAAATATATACCATAATACCAGTTAATTTGATGTAATTGCAATATAGCAGGAGCTTTACAGTAGCATTGTTTTCATGGTGTCCATTGCTGCTGCTTTTGGAAGAAATAGATCAGACCCCATTAATGTCAACGTATTCGATTTCAGAGCTGTGTGCGATGGAAATACTGATGATTCCCAAGCACTATATATAGCTACAATCCTAATTTATTCGAATTGTTCCTTTTCTAAACAAAATAACGACCAAATTAATTAAGCGTTGTAGTTAATGTTAATTTAATTTTGAAAACGGAAGGCTTTTCTTAAGGCATGGGAATTGGGAAATAGTTTGTGGAGCTGCATCAGATACTACTCCAGCACTAATCATTCGAGAGTGAAAAACCTTGTTGTTGAAGCCTCGCTCGAAAAGGTCCATGCATATCTGCTACAATTAATTCATGTGCAGGTATATAACAATGTATAACATCCATCTTAATTTGTGTATAAATAATTAAATTGAAAAAATATAGTTTAACTTAATATTCTTAATTTATTTGCAGGTTGGGGTAGATGTTATTGCACCAAGCGAAATATCAGACAGAAATGGATTTGGCTCGAACTATTAAATCCTCTTCTCAGGTGTGAGTGGACTCTCAGTGGATGGAAATGAACAAATTGATGGCAAGGAAGCCAATTGGTGGAAGGCCTGCGTTACTGTTAATAATAACATTGAGTAGTAATCATTTTTTTCCCCAGCTAATTAATTATATAAATTATTTTTCTTTGCAGTTTTTAGTTTTGTCACTAAAATAAATTTTTAATGACAATTCTATTAGAATGTCTTAATAATAGCATCACTATATACATATATATATATATATATATATATNATATATGCATCCGACATTTAATCGTTTGATGTGTACGCAGTTGGAAACATGCTTAAGACCTCGTGTAAGTGAAAGCTCTATATTATACAAATTTTATGGAATATTCATGGAAGCTCGTCCACTTCAAATCCTCAAGTTGATTGTTTTTTGCCATAGTTACTGCATGTGCTCCTAGACAGATTAGAAGAAGAAAAACTGTAAAAACAGTGACAAAAAACATGGGAGCAGCCCTGTTTCAATTTTAGCTTCGTAATGATGTATTAATTAAATACTATAACTTTCAATTAAAAATTTGAAGAAACAAACAAATAATACATAAGCTATACTTAGTAGGAAGCAGACCTGTGCATATGGTGTAGGTGGTATTTCCTTCTGAGGTGGTGCTTTGATGGTTTAAATAAATAAATATATAATAATAGGGGGACTCTTGTCTACTTGTTTATTTTTTCACATGTGACAACCACGATTTTCCACTCAAAAGATGACATTTCTCTGTCTCTCCCCTCTTAAGAGTCCTATTCCTTTGTTATTTTCAAAATATGACTTAAATTAAAAGCTTAATGTCTATCTTCTGTAAATGTCTGTTCTTAACCTTCAGTTTTGTTACATTTACTATTCAGTGTTTTATTGCAAGTCAGAGCCCAAAATTAGCCTGACTTATACATCTATGTTTTTTTTTTTTTTTTTTTTTTTTTTTTTTTTTTTTTTTTTTTTTTTTTTTTCCTTTTGAGCAAAATATTTATGTATGTAATATTTTAACTAAAAATAAATTACGACTTTCCAACAAGTACTCTTTATTTATACCGAAGGGTATAATCTTCAAATTTGTCTTGTTGGCCTTCAACCATGCTCACAGCTCATGAATAAGACCCACCCTAACATATGTCTTGTCTTATATATACACTTCTTTTTTTGCCTTTTCTAATTTCGATTCTATATACTTTTCAAAAAAGAAAAACGAGACAATTTCTTTTAAATCAAATTGTTTGAGAAAATCAAGCTTACATTGACATTTTATTATTTGGCTCAAACTATCAGCGTGCGCACTGACATACTTTATTGAAAGAAGTGGCATCCGTTTTACTTGCATCCGTTTTCTTTATACTATAATATATATATATATATATATATATATATATGAAAATTCTGATGTGTGGGCATTCGAATGTCCAAATTGTCACTAAAAATGCTTTTAGTGATAGTTTTGAGCTGCCAAAAATATATTTCGTGACAATCTGAACATCCGGACGGTAGAAGGCCTCATATATCTATATATATATATATATAGAGAGAGAGAGAGAGAGAGAGAGAAAGATGATTTAATAGACTAATTAGTCTATGTTATTGTACCAGATGATGATGTAGCACAAAAATTTTAATTTTTCACCCATTGGTAATTGATTACCAGTTGTTCTTATATGCTATTAGAATTAAAATATAAAAAGAAATGATAGTTCACATTTTATCAGTTTTTAAAATAAGTAGTAGTTTAACATGATATCAAAGCCAGCAAATTTAACAGTCATAGATTTGAAATTCAACAATTCACACAAAACAATAAAATATGTAAGGATCTAAAATGAATTAAAAAAAAAACGGACTAAAAATGCATATGTAAAAACTGAAACATATCTAATATAAAAATAAACATTAAATATAAAAGAGACGATAATAACCTCCTATCACTATATATATATATATATATATAGAAGTACATAAATAGCACTACTTTAATTTAACTTCAGAATTTGTTTGCAATAAGTAGTACAAAACAATTACTGGATAAACAGCTAATAATAATATGTCTTCTTGCAGTTCTTTTGGCAAGTCTCCAAATAGCCTACCACTCTTTCCGCATCTGTTACAAATTGCAATATCGTCAAATTAAGCTAAGAATATATACCCTAAAGCATGATTTACTTAATTCTGTAGAACATGTATAAATAGGTACTCCATCAAAAGTAAGAAAAGAAAGGCTATCCTGCCATTTTTTTTTTCTCATTTAAAAAATTTGAACAAGATAGAAACAGATGAAGAAAGATATGCTAAATTTCAAAAAGATTCGTAAGCTAAAATGGAAAAATTAATTAATCACATTAACAGGGCAATTAATTCGACCATCGAATTGAAAATTGAACTTATTGATGGGAAGAGAGAGGGAAGAAAATGTTACCAAATTCAAGATTGGTGGGGATGGCATTATTCGCACATCCTAGAGAACAGTCAAATATGGAATCAGATAAAACTTTCAAACATGATCCTATTAATACAGCCACACAAACCGCATATTTCTTGGAACTACTAATTGGTTCAATTTTAAGGCATGCTTCATTAGATGCTATAAGACATGCAGGAATTTTTAAAAATTTGGGGAGTTTAATATCGGCCTGAAATGTAGAGGATGAGATGGTACTATAGGCTATAGAAGGATCAGCAAACTCCTCTGCTTCTACTCCAATTTCTGCATTTGCCACAAACACAATCCACATCAACATAACAATTCCTCTCTTACCAATTCTTTCCATGCCTTTCTTTTCTCTTGTACTTCTTCTTTTTTCACTTTTTTTGCCTCTCTTTTCAAGTCCTGCAGAAAACTTATAGAACTTTTAATTGAATGACCTAATTAACAGTTTATTATATAATTACTCAGTCTCACATGTTCTAATTGGATTAGCAGCATATTAGAAAATAACTTATTTTATTTATTGAATGGAGTATATTTTATTTTTCTTGTTATAATTGTTTTACAAACAATTATGACATTGTGACCTCTGGGCATGCTCTTAAACTATAAGGTTGAAAGTAATTTAATAGTTCGACATGGGATTTAGGCTTTCATGGAATTTACAACTCACCGAAATAGCGATACCCTTTTTAAACATTTTTTTTAAAAACATTTTTATCAAAAAAAAATACCCTTTTAAAACATTAAAGACAGTAATAATAAAATAACTTCTTCTTTTTTAAAAGAAAAAAGTTATAGGAACTAACTTTCAAGAATTAGGAAACAGGAATTTGGGCGGAATGACAATCGGGTCGGGGTAAATCTGGGTTCAAGGGGAAATCCAACCTGACCCGACGATAATCCATCCCGATTCTTTGACAATCGGGTTTTCTCCGACCTGCCTCGATGGGGTTTTTCGTCATCCTGACCCATCCCGGTTTTAAAAAGGATAAAAATACAAAATAAATAAATTTTTTTAAAAATAAATCTAAGAAATACAGGGTGGATAATTTGAACCCAACTTGATGGCTGTAATTGCCATTGCTTATCTGGCAGTTCCCACATCAATTTTCTTCACCTTCAAGAATTATTTCCAATCAAATTTCCAGAGCAATTAATCAATTTTGTTATTCTCTGTTTTAGAAGCAGTTAATCAAGTAAAAGAAGCTAATTGGTGTTGCATCTGGCTAGTGTCTATGCAAAATTAGCTACCCTATAAATCCATGCTTTCGTTTAATATTATTTTTCCAATTACTCGACCCCAGAAAGAGAAAAGAAAAGAAAAAATAGAGATTTTTCAATTAACATATTTCAAGCCGGTATGGTTACATGCATATGTACTATGTACTGTATCCAAAGAAATAGAGAAAAAAAAAAAGGATCTAATTTATGGCGTTGCGCTTGTTTTGGACAATAAATAGATTTGTTTTTTTTTTTTTTCTTGGTTGGAAAATAGAAATAAGGAAATAGAAAGAAAAAAGGAGACATGTCAACTTTTAAAAAGGGTGATTATGTAATTTCAAAACTTTCTATTAGCGGGAAAGGTACCTAATTTTTAACGACCTACTCGGCAAATCCAAAATTTCCCAGCGTTTTCGTCTCTCTTTTACCTTAAAAAACATTTGAAGAAACAGAATCTATTGCCGCCGCGAAGGGCGTCGGCAGTGTTCCTTGAAGGGTGGGCGATATGGGGAGGTGGTCGGCATCGTCGCCGGACATCGAAAAAGGTCGCAGCGGCACGTCCAGACCGCCGTTAACGTTGCCGTTGCAGCCTCCGCCACCGCATTTTAGCCCTCCTAAGCCCAAGCCATGGTTCCCGTGGATAGTCCCTCTTATATTTGTGGCCAATGTTGCCATGTTCGTGTATAGCATGTACAGAAACAATTGCCCCGACAACACTGGAAAGGACCGTTGTATCCTCGCTGATGTTTTCAAGAGGTTCTCTTTCCAACCCTTCCATGAAAATCCCCTCCTTGGCCCTTCCACACAAACGTACGCTCTCTATCTTCTCTCGTTGTTTTCGAATTTTCCTTTTTGTTCTAATCTTTCCGGATAATATCCCAAATGGGGTTGGTTCATTATCATTTTTGTTGCAAATTGAGAACCAAAATGGAGTCCTTTTTTATTTTTAAAATCCTCCTCGCTATTTATTTACATAATCGTTTATTAATTCCCTCTAAAAATTCTGTTTTGCATTGGGTATTTTTCTTTCAAGAGGGATGTATAATTGCAAAATAGAAAAGGAAAAAGAAATGTCAAAATCAATTAACTTTGCATTTCCTTCTCTCGAGTAATGAATTATTTCGATTACTTTAATTCATGTTCTGAAGCAGTTGCTCGTAAAAACAAAAAAGAACGAAATGTTTCAAGCTAATAAATGATATGGACCTCCTAATTCTACATACAACTTCACAGTCTTGGAAAATATGCAGGCTCAAAGAACTAGGAGCTCTAGAAAAAGCTTTGGTGGTGGACGATGGCCAGGCATGGCGTCTCCTTACTTGCATGTGGCTTCATGCTGGTGTTATCCATATACTTTCCAATATGTTTAGCCTTCTGTTTATTGGAATCAGACTTGAGCAGGAATTTGGATTTTGTGAGAACTTTAAAAACTTATGGATATGTTCAACTTAATATATATATCTTTTTTTCTATACTATTGCAATTTTACTTATTTCCTGCATGGATTTGGCAGTCTGTATAGGACTCCTGTATGTGCTTGCTGGTTTTGGTGGAAGCTTGATGTCTTGTCTTAATCTTGATGTTACTGGTAAACCAACCATATCAGTTGGTGCATCTGGTGCGCTTTTCGGATTGTTGGGAGCCATGCTTTCAGAGCTTTTCACAAACTGGACAATCTATGCAAATAAGGTAACAATGGTTTCTGGTTGATGACAAAGTCAAAAATGAAATGTGGATCTGTTAGATCGAACTGCATCTAACTCGTCTAATTCAGTGTGCAGCGCTTCTAACTCTCATCGTCATTATTGGCATAAATTTAGCATTTGGATTTCTACCTCATGTTGACAATTCAGCTCATATTGGAGGATTCATCTCAGGGTTTTTCCTGGGTTTCATTCTTCTGGTTCGTCCCCAGTTTGGATATGTTAGCCGCAGGTACATTCCTGCAGGGTACGACATAAGATGCAAATCCAAGTACAAGTGGTACCAATATGTGTTATGGGTCCTGGCATTGATTGCCTTAATTATCTTGTAAATTTCTAATTCTATATCTCTTCTTTTGAACAACTATCAAATAATTCATATGAAAACACCACCACTTGCTAATCCTTCTTTCATTCTTCAATTTGCAGTTACCTATACTGCTTGATTAAGATATATCAGTGACAAGGCAATGAAGTGGATTCCTTTGTAGAGCATCGATCAACAGAATGTACGTTGCAGTCCAACTTCCTACTTTTCAAGCATTGCAAGTATAGACAATAACCGGGGACCCCTTATCATTTTAACAAAACAAATGTACCAAACCCATGAAAATGTAGTAGGTTTCTAATTCTATAGGTATGAACATGTAGAATTATACTTGTGGGATGTGCATATGTATACATATATCTTTCTGAGTTATTAACACTGTTCTGTTTTGCCTTTAAAGGTATGTGCTTTTCTAAGTGCAGCTGAAAGGAAACAGAGGCGAAAACCACATATAGAGAAGCTTTTACGTTGATTACATAACTTGGTTTTCCATAGTCAAATTAACCCGGGCTCATTTGATACATGCAGCAAAATACTTTTAACGATTACTTTCTCATGCAATCTGAAGATCCTTGTGGAGCAGTACTCTACTACTGAAGCATATGTTTAAATCACTTATAATTCCTTTATTTTTTATTTTTTTTTCCTACTACAGCAATAACTGAATTGAATTTGTAGTGATAATTATTCTTCCATGTATCCATGTTATATTAGAGCAGGCTTATTCTTTCTTTCATCTCTAGACAACAAAGAAAAAAGGCTGTTGCCTTTTACATGTGAGAGTATATGTATATATATAAATCCATTTCTAGGCTTCTAATACATGAATAGACGCCAAAAACTACAACAAAATCCTATATTTTCCTCTTCTAATGCATGAATATATTTGTGCAGCTTTCAATTCCAATAGACAGGTCTAACCTCTTAATACCATGGAGTAGACCATTACTGCTGAAATCCAATAACTGAGAAACTAAGAAGAATGGAACTAGGAGAAAACATAGTATTCGAGAACAAATTAGCATTGTAATTGTTTCATTATAATCCCTTCTTCATTTCTATCTGAGCCAAAGTGTAATATAGTCTACAAAAGCAAGACCTATTCTATAAGCACTTCCCACTATGAACATGATTCAATAATACTGATCGATTATTCTTATAGTTCACATGATTCTGTGCGACCGAAAATTGTATAACGGTTGTTAGCAACATTGTCATAGGCAAAATCTCTTATCAACCTGCAACCATCAAAACAGAGAAATGGAATGAATGATTAACAATATGATCACCTTTCACTGTTTCCATCTGTTTTGACTTAACCTGAAGAAACCTAGAGATATACCTCCTTAAAAGAGATGGAAAATTGGAAGAAATAAAATTAACAAGGGATGACTTACAGTGGTACGAACTGAAGAAAAAAAGCTAGCTGAGGGAAGGGTAAGTCTATGTATTCCATTATCTTTAGAACAGCCTCTGACTTGATGTATGATCTGAAACCCACCATAATATGGATCCAATAAATATAACCCTTTTTTCCACACTGCTATCTATCTGCTACATCCTGACTTACAAATCTCTTTTCACTTTACAAATAAATAAAAAATCGTTGTGTAGAATATGAGATGCTCAAAAAAACAAAATGTTACTTGGATTAGTTGCTATTGAATTTATACTGTTATTGTTGAAGCTTATTTGCAATTGATCATAATCATACATATAAACTTAGGTGAGGAAAAGTATGTGTACCTCTCTTTCTCAACAAGCACGACACTTGAAATATCATCAGGTTCTCTTCCTGACCTCCTTAGCAGTTTTTTGCCTGCTTCGCTCTGGAGAGCCTCAAACCTTATTCTCCTGTGGAATAATATTGAATAACAAACATTAGTGGTAATCTAACAAAATCAAAATTTAAATTTAAAAAGGGAGAGAAATCTGTAATCTAATCTAACCCATTTCGATCATTATCGCGTACAAACTTTACACCTCCGTTACACAAGTTGCAAACACCTGTATTATGTATAAACCAAATTCAATAAGCTGTTTATTTTTTTCAAAAAAAAATTCATAAAATTAAAAAAAGGTATTACTATAATAAAAAATACCGTCAAATAACATGATGGGCCTGGTGTCTTGCTCAAAGAAGCCCGAGGTTGCTTCGCCTCGGCCTCGTGGCGGGGACATAGTAGCAAACGCAGTGAGCCTCCGTTTAATGTGCGCCGGGCGTGGTGGTGACACGCCTAATCGTACGCATCCACCGAAAATCGCAAGCGCCATGAGCTTTAGCGATTGATCAAAGGCTGAGCGAGCGCTAATTTCTGGTGCAAATTCAGAAACTGAGACACGAAAGGAGGAAATCGTGATTGAATCAGAATCGCCTTAAATTTCACTGTAATTACGCAATATACCCATTCGAAGGGTTGAGAGTGACAGAGAGTTAAGCTGAATGTTGGGCAATAGAATGGCATTTTTAGTAATAGTAGGTAAAGTTTTGGGCAAACTGCTGCCCAGTTTACGTGGCTCCATTTCGTGCCACGAGGGAACCTCTGGAATCTGGCTGACACTATGCCTAATAAAATATTACACGGCAATCGATATTTTGCAAATTTAGATATGTAATATCAGATTAAGTTATATCGATGTCATTCGATAAAATATGATAAAAAATAGATTAAAATACGTGTTATAATAAAATGAAAAAAAATATTAATTTAATAATTTTTTTATAATTAATTTTTTATGATATTTTTTTTAAAAAAATTATAAAATTTATATTTTATTTTATTGGAAAATGATAATTTTTAT